>JBAKBP010011838.1:0-70448 GCA_037953745.1 Lithodes maja
CTTTACGTAGGGCACGTGGTACCCGTCTTGCAACTCAATCCCACCCCTACTCTGTGCAACTCTCCAACCAAAGAGTGAAACGTTACTCTCAAACTTTCTTCTACTCAACATCTGAGCTCTGGAACTCTCTCCCAGAATCAGTCTTTCCCTCTTCCTATGACTTAAATTGCTTCAAACTCTGTGTGTCCAGGCATTTTGGCTCGAACGTCCCTTGATTTTGGCCCTGTCACTCTTTCAACTATGGGGGAGGCACTCGCTATAGGCAGTTATGCCTTTTGCCTCCCTCAATCACATAGAAAAAAAAAAAAAATAAAAAAAAAATAAAAATTACCGAAAAAAATCGCCGTCAAAATAGACACGAACTTAACCCTTCAAACTCGGATGGTACACGTGTGTACCATTAAGTTTTGCCCCGAGGAACCCGGGTGGTACAACATTGTACCAGTGGTTGAAAGCCTGTGAGCTTCTTGTGTGAGGCGTCGGTCCGACGCATGTAAACAACAGCCGGCTGGACCAACGCCCCGCATCTCCGATCACAAGAAGGAGAGCGTCGCTTGTTCGTGTGTGCCTGTATGTTGTTGTTAAGTATCGAAAAGTAGTGTAAAGTGGCTGTTTTGGCCATAAAGTTATCTCCAATGAAATCATCATCACAAATCAACCACTTGACTTAGAGAGCTCTACTTAACGCCATTCTACAGGTAAATAACACAGCTACGCTTGGGGATGCGCAGGAATGCGGGAAGCAGTCAGCATAACAATGATACGGTAGCCTAGCCTAGACGTTTTTCGGCCAAAACACCCGGGTTTCGGGCAATATTTATGTAATGCGTAGCCGGGGCTGGAGGGTTAACCACGGCGATGGACAAACGTAAACATGATGACGGCGGGGGAGGCGTCGGACCTTTGCAATCATGTTCCCGTCTATTTTGAATGCCATTGGATACAATAATATGTTGAGGGGGGCTTTGCCCCCCTCATCCCCCTATGACATATTGTCATCATCATATACTGTACTGTATATTGCCAGTAGGGGGCAAATAACCGAACAAATTTGCCGTCAAAATAGACGCTAAGTTAACCGCGGCGATCGCCCTATGTAAACATGACGACCGTATGCCCGGAGTCTACATGCATCCCCAAATGAGTTTGACAAGGAGAGGTGATTGGATACTAAACCCAAAATCCTCGATGCGTTAGTATCCGATCACAAAATATTTTCCTTTCAAAATGCTTCACTTTATGTTACATATTATTATTTTTAATTTCACATGTCTTACAGGATTAATAATTTCCCTAGCACTTATATTTTGTTATATAATGTGGTGTGTTAGTATCCGATCACTGATCCACCACTGTGGTCGATCAGTTGACCACAGTGGTCAATCGGTTGACCACAGTGGTGGATCAGTCGACCACAGTGGTGGATCAGTGATCGGATAAGTCTAACACACCACATTATAGGTGCTAGGGAAATTATTAATCCTGTAAGACATGTCTATCTATCTATCTATCTATATGCTCAGGCCCAATCCCCATTTTGGGGGTAGCCGACTCAAGACAGAGCAAGAACAGGGAAAACACAAAAACAACATAAAACAAAAAATAAACACAGATAAAAAACACAAACTCACACACATCCAGGTCACCCAGGAGAAGACCCAGAGACCAGGGTTACCAAGGTCGCTCCAGCACTCCCCCAGCCCCTGACCACCCGGAGAGGTTCCGATCTCGGCAGGCAGACATGCAGCGGAGCCAAAGCCACAAGCCCTCCCACCACACTTCCAGGCACACCCTTCATATTAATCGTCCCCCCGGGCCAGGCGCCTGATGGACTATTATCTAGTCGAACTTGCGCCCAACCCCTTACTCCAAATGACCAAGTGTTCACTCAACTATTCACAAGCATTCTCCATTCACTCCTGTCCACCACCACTTCCCCTGCCTGATCTATAGTCATTCCTCTATCATCCAAAGCCTTTCTTACACAGTCTCTCCATCTCAATGGGAGTCTTCCTGCCCTTCTATCTCCCCTTGTACCTGACTCACATATTCTCTTTGTAAGCCTTTCATCTCCCATTCGTTCAACATGACCATACCAGCTCAGCACCCTTCTGTCCACTCTGGCTGACAAATGTTCCTGCTGCCCCACTCTCCTACGTATCTCTTCATTCCTCAATCTGTCTCTACGAGTAACTCCACACATACTCCTAAATTAAGACATGTAAAATTAAAAATAATAATATGTAGCATAAAGTGAAGCATTTTGATAGGAAAATATTTTGTGATCGGATACTAACGCATCGAGGATGTTGGGTTTAGTATCCAATCACCTCTCCTTGTCAATATATTATCATATACTAAATATCAATCACCTCTCCTTGTCAATATATTATCATATACTAAATATCAATCACCTCTCCTTGTCAATATATTATCATATACTAAATATCAATCACCTCTCCTTGTCAATATATTATCATATACTAAATATTAATCACCTCTCCTTGTCAATATATTATCATATACTAAATATCAATCACCTCTCCTTGTCAATATATTATCATATACTAAATATCAATCACCTCTCCTTGTCAATATATTATCATATACTAAAAAAGAACAAATAAACAGATATTTTTAAGCTGATAAAAAAGTAATTTCCTTACGCGTTGCTGTAAGAAACGGGAGAAAAATTACAGTTGTGATCTATTGTGTCTGAAAAGGTTTATCAGAATAAAGTATCCTAGCCATTAAAATAATTATTTTTATGTAAAGGGGTACTAATACAGATACAGTCAGCCCCCCCAATACGCGATTCCACAATTCGCGAAAACCCTAATACACGAGTGACCCCTCGAAAATAACATTAATTAATTAAACATTAATTACGCGAGGTGGTACCACAATACACGAATCGAGAGCTAAGAAGGGGCCAAATCCGCTATTCCCGCTTGATACGCGAGCACGTCTACGTTTCGCGAGGCCCAGGAGTAGCTCTGAAAAAAGAAGAAGACGGGCATACGCCTGCCTTCCCTCCCGCTTACCCTCCCTCCCTCCCTCCCACAGTCCCGCTCAAGCGTCATAGCCGTGCGGAGTGACCAAACGTTTGTAGTGCCTGCCACTTTTTTCGCCATGCCACGCCAATATAAGAAGATAACACACAAAATGAAGGTGGAAGTGTTGGATAGCAAGAAAAAAGGAGAAGGAAACTGTGCAATAGGCTTGTCAGAGTAAACTGTTCGTACGATTTGGTCAGGGAGGGAGAAGTTGGAGAAAATCGTGAAGTCCTACGGTCCTAGTCCTAGTCCTAGCCTATCTACTACTAATTTTAAGGTAAGGTTTCATATTTGTATTCATTGTTCTTATTATATATAAGATATAGACTGTACTGTAGAGCCAAAAATGTCGAAAATAAGGCCAAAATTTTTGAAAATAGGCCATAATTGAGAGATGTCACCCATATCTAATTATTCCTATTTAAAGTTAGGTCCACAATACGCGGATTCCCAATACGCGATGCCTCCTGTCGCCCCTATTCTCGCGTATTGGGGGGGCTGACTGTACTGTATTTGTATATTTGTTATCATCATTACAAGTTAATAAATCATTAATATCATCTTTATTCATCTTTTATTTATTTTTTTCAAAAAAAAACATTGTTTGCTTAATTTTGTCATTAAGGGCAAAATAAAGGTTATATTTTGAAATAAATTAGACTAAATGTAGGTTTTATGTTGCAAAATAATATACTAAAGGGAATAGGTATAATATATATATTTGGATTATTAATGGTACGTGATTGGAATTAGCTGTCAAGTGATTGGACTTAGCGGTATTACCATTATGTCCCATCAGGTAATATAAAAATATATATAAAAAAAAATATGTTTCTACAGACACTTGACATTACTCTTAATATAAACTTTCATTACCGGTGTGGGTGTTAACCTCTGAAGTGCGCATGGGGGTAATTAGACACCTCTCCCTGTGCGCATGTATTTGAGGTGTTTCCGTCACTAAAATATTCATTGTACCATTAATAGCATTAATACTTATCCATATGTGCCTATTATGGGTTGATTATAAAGGTATTAACCTGAAACAACAATAAAACGAGTGAAAACAGCGTTTGGATGGTCAAAATCGGAGATATAGCCCGCGAGTTGTATAATGTATGGGCGAGGCAAGCTGCTTTCCCGCCAATTTCCCCCAAGGCCACTGAGACACAGTCGATCGATACTCTCTCTCTCTCTCTTGCATTCGCTTGCTATCAGTGATGACCACACCCTGCAACCGGATTTCTAATGTTAGCACAAAAATATACCTCAGAATAAGGGAATAACAGGGAAAATAGGTGATAACTGAAGGAGAGGAGGAAAGTGGGGAAGGAGGGGAGGTAGAGGACTGAGATTTTGCATGGCCCAGGGGCCAAAAAAAAAAAAAAAAAAAAAAGTCAATGTCAAAAGTTTATTTTTTTTTCTCTGACTCTTAAGAGTCTCCCCGCAGTCCGCCGGGGGAACTCTTAAGAGTCTCCCCGCAGTTCCCGGGTTAAAGGGTAAACAAAAGTATTTTTGTATTAAATTCTTGTTGAAATTGGCAGCCAAAATCAGTAAATAACACTTTTTGATTGGATACTAACGATCCTACCCTATGCATAAAAAAGAGCATGGAATAAAGCTCGTTTTCGGTAAATACAGTACACCCGCCCAGCACTAATTAAACAAACATGCCCGTAGGTTGGGAGTTAAAAAGATTCAATTTATGTAACAATTTACTTGCAAAAAAAAAACTCTGTCTACTAAGAGTCTGTATAGTAACCTAGCTCTATCCCGAAAGTCATCTACTTTAGTGCAAATTTTACAAAATCTTATTAGCTGGGAATAAAAATAATTATAGGCCTAAGTTATTTTACTATCAATATTACTACTAGGGAAAGGAAAGTTTATTACGTTAAAATTAAAATTGTCAACTTTATGGTATACTGTATTTTAAATGTGCACTGTTCATTAACAGATCTGTATATTTATATCAAGAAAAATTTCAACTTCATCATTTACATTAGGCTTACCTTGTGTGAGGGGGATGGAATTTGGATAAATTATTTTAACATAAATTGCAAACAAGAATATCATCCGATATATCTACTATGATTACAGTACTCACTCAAGTGAGTGAAGGAACAACGAGAGAAGGTGCATGTTTGTTTGTAAGTAGCAAATGGAAGGAATGTGTAAGAGAGTATGGGTCTGTGGGTTCAAGGATTGTGTGGGTGAGAATAAAAGTAGGAATACAAACGTGGGTGATTGTATGCGTGTATGCCCCGACAGAGGATATACTTGAAAGAAAGAAAGAGTTCTGGATGAATGTGGAGGCGTGCCTGGAGAAGTTTGACAAGAACGAAAGAATATTTCTGATTGGGGATATGAATGGTAAGGTGGGTGATAGGAAAGTTGAGGGAGTGGTGGGAGGGTGGGGGGTACCATCAGAGGTGAATGGGAATGGTAGTGCACTTGTGGACATATGTGTGGGGAAGAGGCTGTGGATAGCCAACACCTTCTTCCGACACAGAATGATCCACAGGTACACGTGGAAACGGATGTTGACGATGAAGGATAAGACAGTGGTGGAACGAAAGTCATTGATTGATTATGTATGTGTGGATGAACGAATGAAGAAATCTGTGATGCATGCTAGGGTGTATAGGGGTATTGGAGGGGGTCTGTCTGATCATTATGTAGTGGTAGCTAAGGTTAGGATACAAAAGAAGTGGGTGAGGAGAGCTGGAGGGAGGCGAGAGGAGGGTGGAGAGGTTGCAGGAGGAGGAAGTCAGGGAGGAGTGCAGGAGAGCAGTGGAAAGACGACTACGTGGGTTCGACCTGGAAGTTATGGAGGAAGTGGAGGAGATGGGCAAGGTGTTTAAGGATGAGATCTGTGCAGCATGTGAGGTGGTGTGTGGAGTGAGGAGAAGAGGGAGGGGAGTGAAAGGTACAGCATGGTGGACAGAAGAGGTAAGAATAGCTGTGGAAGAAAAGAAGAAAGCATATAGAGAGTGGTTGGGTAGTAGAGGGAATGAAGATTCCGAGAGACAGAAACGAGCGAGGTACGTGGAGAGTAAAAGGGTGGTGAAGAGAGTAGTGAAGGAAAGTAAGAGAAGAGTACATGAGGAATTTGGAAGGAATCTGAGGGTAAAATGGAGGGAGTAAGAAACTGTTCTGGAAAGAAGTCAAGAAAGTTAGGGAAGGTAGCAAGGGAAACAGTAAGGGTGTGTAAGATAAGAATGGGAGAATGCTAGCCGAGAAGCAAGAGAGAGTCGAAAGATGGAGGGAGTACTTCAGTGAGTTGCTAAATGTAAGGAATGAAGAGCCAGCAAACATAGCTGGATATGGTATGGGAGGGAGAAGAAGAGAAGTAATGGAGGAGGAGGTGGGGATCAGGAGGTCAGAAGTGTGGGAAGCCATGAAAAGAGTGAAGTTGGGGAAAGCACCAGGAACAGATGGAGTGTGTGGGGAAATGTTGAGGTATGGTGGTGAGATAGTGATAGAATGGGTATGGAAAATGTGCAAACTAGCATGGGAGAAGGATGGACTGGAAGCTGGCACCCGATGACTGGAAGACTGGCATAATAGTCCCCCTATATAAGGGCAAAGGAGAAAGAGGAGTGTGTGGTAACCACCGAGGAATATGTCTTCTAAGCGTAGTAGGGAAGGTATACAGTAGGGTAGTGATTGAGAGAGTGAGATTGAGAACGGAGAAATGGATAGGCAACGAGCAGGGAGGCTTTAGGAAGGGAAGAGGATGTGTAGATCAGATTTTTACCCTGAATTGTGTTGTGGAGAAGTATCTGGAGAAGAAACAAAAGGTGTATGTTGCCTTTATGGACTTGGAGAAGGCCTATGACAGAGTGGATAGAGAAGGTTTGTGGAAAGTACTAAGAATATACGGAGTAGAGGGCAAGATGCTGAAAGCAGTGAAGAGCATGTATGAGGGTGCAAAGGCGGCAGTACGTGTGGAGAGTGAGCAGAGCGAGTTCTTTGACCTGAATGTTGGTTTGAAACAGGGGTGTGTGATGTCCCCGTGGTTGTTTACTGTATATATGGATGGAGTCATGAAAGAAATACTATCAAGAGCAGTGGAGATGTTGGTGTATCGCTGAAAATGGAGGGAATTGAGTGGAAGCTACCTATACTGCTGTTTGCGGATGATACAGTTCTGATGAGTGATAATGAATGGGAGTTGCAGGGTCTGGTAAATGAGTTTGGAACAGTGTGCGAAAAACGGAATTTGAAGGTAAATACGGGGAAGAGCAATGTTATGGTCTTCGAAAGGGGTGAAGTCACAGAGTGTGAGGTGAAGCTGAACGGTCAGGCTATGGAGATCGTCAACTCTTTTAAGTATCTGGGCAGTGTGTTGAGTAAAGATGGGACTATGGATGAAGTGCGGGAGAGGGTACAACAGGGGAAGAGGGTTGTAGGAACGCTAAAAGCAGTAACAAGAAATAGGGTGGTCAGTATGGAAGTGAAGAAGTCCTTGCATGACAGTGTGGTAATCCCGACACTGACTTACGGAAGCGAAGCATGGACGTTGGTTGAGAGACTCAGACCAAGAGTGAGAGCAGTGGAAATGAATTACTTAAGGAGTGCATGCGGAGTTACATGGAGGGATAGACAGACTAATGAGGAAGTAAGGAGGTGGTGTGGTGTGGAGGTAGATGTGCTGGAAAGTGTGAAAAGGAACAACTTGAGATGGTTCGGCCATATGGAACGTATGGAAAGCGAGAGAATGACTAAGAGGGTGTACGAGAGCGAGGTGGAGGGACAGAAAGGGAGAGGTAGACCGAATAAGAGGTGGAAGGATGGAGTGAGGAAGTACATGAAAAAGGGCGGTGCTGGTTGTTGTTGTTGTTCCCCAAGCTGCCTGGCCGAACAGCCCCAAGGCCCCGAGCAATTCCAAGGCCATAACCAAGCGCCCCCACAGAACCCTTCCTGCCGACCACAATAAAGCCTGGGTGACCGAAGCCACTCCATGGCGGGGAGCTGAGGAGGGTGCGGAAACGCCCGGGAAACCAAAGCCCCACCCAGGGCCCTGTGCCCCTCAGCAATTATGAAGAGAAAGTTGAGGGGCAAGGGAAAAATGTGACGCTTTGGCTTCCAATCTTGGTAGATTGGGAGGTCAATCCACGGAAAAGACGCCGTCACTTGAGATCTAGAAAATATATAAGTTAAAGGAACAGTCAGAGTAAGCTATGGGTATGGCAGAGATCGCTCAGTTCTCACTCTGATAGGCGGTGCTGGTTGGGGGGAGGGGCGTCGACTAACTGGGGACAGAGGTCCATGGGGGCAGTTCGTTCGTGGCCACCCCTTCGGGGATCACGGTGTCAGGCAATAGATAGATAGATAGAACAATTTAGCAAGTGCTAATTTTGCTGGAATGTTATTTTTCTTGCTACTATCAACTAAGTCTTTCATAAAATTAAATTCTAACGCTAGCAAGAATAAATCTGCAATTAATGGGCTAGCATTTCCACCCATAGGAATTTTTAATATTTGTTTGAAAATGTAGGGCCCGAATCAAACATAAGTATTGAAAAGGAGGAATTTAAGGGCATCTTTAACCCATCTGGACCGGTCTCGCCTTGTACAGTAAAGGACAGCCCTGAAACTTGGGGGATCTGGCTGAAAAACGTTGCAATAGGCTAGCCCTATCTTTGTTATTTTAACTGCTAGAGAATTCACACACATCTCAAAACGTAGCCTTGTTTCATATCTCTAGACTGGTATTAAGTAGAGCTCTCTAGGTCAACTGGTTCATTTGTGATGACGATTTCCGTGGAGAGAGTTTTGATGCGATGTTAGCAATAAATATGGCAGTACAATTGTTAAGAGCAAACCTGGTGGTCCCTCGGATATCCACCCCCGGCAGGGTTGGGTCATTGACACAGGGCCCTCCCGGTCGTCATCATGCGACTGTGTCAAGAGCATTGCAACGTCCCAAAGCTGCTCGTCGGTGCAGCTTTTTCTTTAGCAATATAAGGGGACTTCACTCTAACATCAATTCTGTACACCAATTTCTTCAAGCAGAATCCCCTACTCTCCTTTTTTTGACAGAGACTCAAGTAACATCCACATCTGACACGTCTAGATTTAATTTTCCAGGTTATCAACTGCTCCAAAATTTCAGACCTAAAGGAGGTGTATGTTGCTTCGCAAAATCTGAAATTGCCATGGAGGAGGTTACTAGTTTCAATTGTCCCTATTTTGATTATTCTATATACAAATTAATTTCTGCTGGTAAATTTAAATACATATGTTGCATCTACCGTTCCCCAAATACTCCTCCAGAGGAAAGTCTTTTTGATTCTCTGTCCTCACAACTCAGTGTCCTCAACTTAAATGCTTCTTCTGAAATCACTGTGTTGGGGATTTTAATGTCCATAATGTTGAATGGCTCACTCATTCAGCCAGGACTGATGATGCTGGTCTTGAATGTGAGCTATTTGCAGACTCATTTAATCTCACTCAACTAGTCAACCAACCCACCCGTGTACCCGATAATCCTAATCATAATTCCCACCTACTGGACTTATTTTTAACAACCAATTCAGAAAATTATGATGTTACAGTGAGGTCCCCGCTTGGATCTTCTGATCACTGTCTGATACAGGCCACCTGTCTATCACCTACCACACCTTCCCACTCTGAACCTGTTTTGGTGACTAAATGGCATTACGATAGGGCAGACTGGGAGGGTCTTCAAGGTTTCTTTATTGATATTCCCTGGACCTCTTTCTTTTCTAATGATACACACTCCACCTTGAGCCACATACAAGATTTTGTAAAAATTGGAATGGAAACTTTTATTCCTCATCAAAAGTACATTAAAAGATCTAATTCACCTAAATGGTTTGACCATAATTGTGCTAGAGTAACTGAACAAAAAGCAATAGCCTACAATGCATACACAAGATCAAAAACACATGAAGCCTTTAATTACTTTAGAAACATCAGAAATCATGCCAAAACTGTATTAAACCTAACTAAATCAAACTTTCTCCACAAGCAGGCAAATAAACTTCTAATGATAACAAAATATTTTGGTCTACTCTTAACTCATTCAAATCCAACTTCACAACTGCTTCATCCATTCCACCATTAAAATCTCCGACTGGCAATCTTGTAAGTGACCCACGAGGTAAAGCTAACCTTCTTGCGGATATTTTCTCCACCAACTCAACCTTAGATGAAATAAATCAAGATGTCCCTGTACTTAATTTTAATTCGCCTGAAATTCCCTCACTTAAGATCCACACCAGACATGTCAAAACTATTTTGCAGAATCTCTCAGTAGATAAGGCTCCTGGTCCAGATGAAATTCCTCCAATAGTACTTAAGAATTGCTCCTTGGTGCTCGCTCCTGTGTTGGCAAAAATTTTCCGTCTATGTACTCATACCTCATGCTTCCCAGTACCCTGGAAAGAAGCAAACATCCATCCAGTTCCTAAAAAAGGTGCCTCTTCAGATCCATCAAACTACAGACCAATAGCTATAACTTCCACTCTTGGTAAAGTCTTTGAAATTATATTAAATAATCACATAATTAAGCATCTTGAGAATAATAAATTAATCAGTGATAGGCAATATGGTTTTAGACGATGTCGATCAACTGCAGACATTCTTTGCCTTCTTACGCATCAAATCAACCAAGCTACAGACCAACATGGTGAAACACATACAATAGCACTGGATATATCAAAGGCATTTGATAGTCTGGCATCAATCCTTATTGTCGAAGATGTCACACTACGGCCTTGCATCATTAGTTCCACTAATTTCTTATCTTCATAACAGAAAAATATGTGTAATGGTAGATGGCCTTTATTCTCAATTTCACTCAATAAATACTGGTGTTCCCCAGGGATCAGTTTTGGCCCCAACTCTGTTCCTCATTCATATCAATGATCTCATATCTACCACTCATAATCCAATACATTCCTACGCAGATGACTCAACACTCCACAGTTCCTTCACATTTACCAATTCTTTCACCCAACCCGATCTTATAAATTCAAAAATAAGCACTGCAATTTCTCTGAACCAGGACCTTTCTAGAATTGAAGAATGGGGACAAAAGAATCTAGTTTCCTTTAATGCACAGAAAACCAAGTACTGTACTGTACATTCAATTTTCTAACCGACAGAATCTCACTGACTCCCATATATTTTTTAATGATGTAAATATTCCCACTTCCCCTAGTATTGACATTCTCGGTGTAACATTAACTACTAACTTGAGCTGGACACATTATGTTAGAAGCATTGCTAAGAATGCCTCTAAAAAACTGGGACTCCTGTACAGAGTTCGAGAATTCTTCACTGACGAGCAGTTGGCCGTAATATATAAAAGTCATGTGCGTTCTCAGATGGATTACTGTTCACCTCTGTGGAGTGGAAGTGGAGTGGTTGCATTGAGGCAGTTGGACAAAATTCAAAATAAAGCTATTAGATTAATCAATAACCCTGCAATCACACAGGACCTTCCTACATTATCCATACGAAGAAACGTTGCATCCCTTACATTATTCTAGATATTTTCACAGCAATTGTTCCGAGGAACTTGCTTCAATTGTGTCGCCTCTCCACATCTTTCCCCGTAGAACTAGGGCAGCTGAGAGCGCCCATGAATTTACACTTTCTCCTCCACAATGCAGAACTTCTGCTTATCAAAATTAATTTATCCCTAGAACTACTACTCTTTGGAATTCACTTCCCTCGAATTGCTTTCCACAAACTTACAATCTACAAATGTTTAAATCCAGTTGTTACAAACATTTTATGAATGGAGGATGCCTTTAGGCACATGGACCTTTTTGTTTTATCTGTGTTTTTCCTTCCTCCGTTCATTGTCTCTTTTAAAAAAAAAAAAAAAAAAAAAAAAAAAAATCGGACATTTATAGACACTAATTTAGTCTTAGCAGACATCAACAAACCTCCGACTTCTCCTTCTTGATTTTGAAGGTGCGTGTCACTCCGACCAGCTTTGTTTACATACGGTTCGACGCACGGCTTTCAAACCACGTTTAATAGGCTTTCAAGCTTATGGATTTCAGAAGCCCATCCGGGACCCACAGCGCGAGTTTATTATGGGCTGCTGGAAGCCCAAACGGGTACTGAGGGTCAAGTTTAGTTCTATTAAAATATACTGAACTAGTGGGATTAGAGTTAAGTGACGCATAATTAAAATATGAATAAAGATTTATGTAAAAAAAAATATTCGTAACAAATCTGTCAAAGTGCAAATCTATAATAAAGCAAAGTTCTGAAAATACTAAATCTAAAGGCAAATTAGTATACAGTACAAAGTTGAAAAGTTGAAGCTATGTACTGAGGTGACTTTCTGCATGGTACGGTACGGTACGGTATTAAGTTTATCAATAATACAGTACCCTATTAAGTTTATCAATAACTTCTACTGAATTGTCAACACTCCAATAATAGTTAATGCCAGTTCTATTCTTGATGGAATCACATTATCGTTTGTGAGTACTTTTAATGTATTTTAACCCTTCTGGCCCGGTTGTCATTTTAAAATGACACCACGAATGAAGGGCAGGTGCCCGGTTGTCATTTTAAAATCTGTAAGCTTGAAAGCCTATTCAGCTTGGTCTGAATGCCGTGCGTCCGACGCATGCAAACAAAGCCGATCGTTACGTCACCGCACCTCCGAAAACAAGAAAGAGAAGACTCGTTTGTTATTGTATGTCTGTATGTCGTTGTTTCAGTAGTGAAAAGATAGTCATATTGCTAACATCGCCTGCAAGTGCTCTCCACTGAAATCGTCATCACAACTGAACCAGTTGACATAGAGAGCTCTACTCAACGCCAGTCTACAGATTGGAAACCGCACTACATTTATAGATGCGTGGGAAATTTCTAGCAGTTAAACTAAACAAAAATACGGTAGCCTAGGCCTAGACGTTTTTCGGCCAGATCGCCCGGGTAGCCCACACTGTCATTTTGAGAGCCTGCCCGGGCCAGGAGGGTTAACCCTCTCACCACGGAAGGGCTCTTGAACGCCCATAAAAAAGCATATAACAGGTACCCGGAAGGCCTCTTGAACGCCCAGTGGTTGAAAGCCTGTGAGCTTCGTGTGCGAGGCGTCGGTCCGACGCATGTAAACAACAGCCGGCTGGACCGACGCCCCGCATCTCCGGCCACAAGAAGGAGAGCGTCGCTTGTTCGGGTGTGCCTGTATGTTGTTGTTAAGTATCGAATAGTAGTGTAAGTGGCTGTTTTGGCCATAAAGTTATCTCCAATGAAATCATCATCACAGCTCAACCAGTTGGCTTAGAGAGCTCTACTTAATGCCATTCTACAGGTAAATAACACAGCTACGCTTGGGGATGCGCGGGAATGCGGGAAGCAGTCTAATTAACAAATATACGGTAGCCTAGCCTAGACGTTTTTCGGCCAAAACACCCGGGTTTTGAGGAATATATATATAATACATAGCCGGAGCTGGAGGGTTAAGCAATGTACGACCTGTTTTGAAAAAGTTTTAGTGGTACCCGGTAGCAAATTTCGCTCCAGCAATAAAGCAATATTTATAAGGTCTTTTATGAAATTTGGGTAACATGTATAATTTAGCAATGCACTTATTCTTATCAGAAAGTTAAAATATCATAGGTTATATTTTTATTAGTATATTCATTAATTAAGTTATCAATAATTAAATTTTCCTGAATTTCACAAACAGAATTACCACAAATATTTGTTTATGAAATTTGTTACCTCTAAGGCCTAGTTCTTTTTTCGATAATTATCACCAATAGACTCGCAGCGTTATTATACATATTTATTAGGGAAAGTGAAGCTCTATGGAATCCTTATAATATACTCACATAGATTCCGTTGTGGTAGAATAGTTTTGATAAGTTTTGTAACTCGATTTTGTCGATATAAATAGTCCTGTGCGTAAACAAACTCAGTCCCGCAATCTTGAGAGCTCTGCTACGGACGTGTTCATGTTTACAAAAAGTGTTCGAAATGGAGCACACTCGCTACGGTAAAGTGTTATGTTCTACAAAGATGTTACTGTATGTCTAATATATGAACCCACAGTAGCTGGCATGCAACTTGCAAGGGCTAGTGTTGTATCCCACGTACTGGGTCTAGGGCACTCTAGGGTTAGGTTAGGTTAGGTTGTTTGGTTAGGTTAATATACTAGGTCTCGGAAACAAGATTCGTAGTTGCGGTAGTATTTACATCAAAACTATAGTTAACTATCAAAACTATTCTTCCACAGTGGAATCTATGTGAGTATATTATAAGGATTCCATAGAGCTTCACTTTCCCTAATAAATTATGTATAATAACGCTGCTAGTCTTTTCAAAAAAATTACCCTTTTTTCATGTTTTCTAGATAACTTTTCTTTTCTTACATATTAAGCCATAGTTATTGCTGGCTTTATCTACTGTAGCGATAAAAAAATTTATGCAAATTTATTAAACAAACTTTAAAACCCTCCAGCCCCGGGGGCTATAGCTTATGACTGTACTCCTGTACCGGGGGTTTTGAGGATTTTTTACCTATGTTAACTACTCTGTAAAAGAATGAATATTGCATGTAATGTTGTGAATAAAAAAAAATAATGTTCCACAAACCTTCCTCTGTCGAATGGCGTTTAGTAGAGGTCTCTAGCCCCTCTGGTTGCATAATGGTGAGCGCGGGAAGACGAGTGCTTTTTTATGCGGGAATTTCCTCACGCGTCCGAAAGCGTCGGCCCGCCCTGGCTACGACGCACCTAGCCGCTCGCCGCGCCAAAGTATTTATCTCCCTTAGACGATTTTAGTGTTTGATATTGAGAATGTGATGTTTGTTTTGATATTTTCTAGTTATTTTGAGGCCAATTATATAAAATATGTTTATTAGGGTATCAATTTCACTGATATTGGTAATTTTCACTCGATACCGTACATTTTATTAGTAATTGAGGTAGGTTATTGTTGTATTAGGCACTTATTATTCGTTATCACAGGTGTTTATTATACTTTGGCCATCAAATCTTAGGTCTTGTGTCACTTTCACTTTGACAAATATGCTTTAGAGAGTGTCACTGTCACTGATAATGCTCATTTTCACTCGATACCGTACATTTTATTAGTAATTGAGGTAGGTTATTGTTGTATTAGGCACTGATTATTCGTTATCACAGGTGTTTATTATACTTTGGCCATCAAATCTTAGGTCTTGTGTCACTTTCACTTTGACAAATATGCTTTAGAGAGTGTCACTGTCACTGATAATGCTCATTTTCACTCGATACCGTACATTTTATTAGTAATTGAGGTAGGTTATTGTTGTATTAGGCACTGATTATTCATTATCACAGGTGTTTATTATACTTTGGCCATCAAATCTTAGGTCTTGTGTCACTTTCACTTAGTTATATGATTTGTAAACGTTTTATATACAATTTATTGTGTCTTTTTTCACTGATTTATATATTTCTATAGGTTCTAATCATATGAATGTCACTTGGTATATACATATGTGTCACTTTCACATATTATTATGGTGGAATTGTATTTGTATCAATTTTCTCATAATACTTGACTTTTTTATTATAATACATTGGTTTTCTTCCACTTTTTGCCTGTATATAATTATAGTGTACATATTGTCATTTTATTGGGCAATTTCAGTATGATTATTAGAACTCCTGCTTGGTGTGGTAAGCAGCGAAGCACCCTACAGCACAGAGTGCCACCTTGCACTCCACACACTCCGTGGTTGACTTTTTACCTGGGTGCGGCCTCACCCTGCTGTGGTAGCAGACATGGCACCGCTTCTGATTTGTTCTTCCTGCTGCATTCTCAGGAAAGTAACCAAGCTGGTGCCTAAGCAGGTATGGAGCAGACTGCAAGCGGTCGATAACGGCGGGCCCAGGATGTGCCACTGCCCTCTGTGGCGTAGCATACTTCTCCAGGAGCCCCGTCAACACCTGCTTTTGGAACCTCCGCAGGCTGTTGAACTTCAGGGGTGGGTTCTCATTCCGAAGCCTGTATATATTATAGGCATTCAGAATTGACATGTCCACCATATGCAGAAAGAACTTTTTGTACCATCTGCACGAGGTACGCAGGCAGTCAATGAAGCCTATCTGCATGTCGGACTTGTCCACCAGCCTCATGTTGACATTGTAGTCCAGGACAGTATCGGGCTTGGTCACCCTGGCCTGGGTGCGGCGATCCACCTTGCCAGTCTCCACCATTTCCCCCTTGTGGATGGTGGTCAGGAGGTTGACCTTCCGCTGGTCGTGCCAGTGGATAGCCAGAATGGGCCCCGACTTCTTCCTGAAGACATCACCTTTTTTGGTCTTTGCAGGGAAAGTTGGCATGCCCTTCCTTTTCCCTCGTACTGTGCCTACAGTCCCTGTCTTGCGCTCATGCAGGTACTGTGAGAGAGTGGGGGACGTGTAATAGTTGTCCGTGTAGAGGACGTGATTTTTATGGAAGTAGCGGTCCATCATGGCTTGCACCACTGCTCCGCCAAATCCAATGAGGGGGTCCACAAGCACGTCCCCTTCCTTCCCGCTGTACACCAGGAAGTCCAGGACATAGCCAGTTGTGCAGTCGCACAGCACAAAGAATTTTATGCCAAAGCGATGTCTTTTGGAGAGGATGTACTGCCGGAAGCTGAGTTTTCCCCGGAACAGCACAAGAGACTCGTCAATGACGACCTTGCGGAAGGGCTTGAAGTAGGAGGTGAAGCGGTCTCGCATCATCTCATACAACGTCCTAATCTTCCACAGCTTGTCTGGGCGGTGGACGTCGGTGTTGGTGACAAGATGGAGCGCTGCGAGGATATCAAGGTACCGGTCGCGAGCCATATATTTCCCGAAGGCAGGGGTTGAAATCAGATCATTGGTGATCCAATAGTCAGGCAACCTATGCTTCCTGACATGAGGCATTAGCATGGTGAGTGCCAGGAACACCATGAATTCTTGATGAGTCACTGGGGTCCACTTCCTCATATGGCCCTTGGTCACCTTGCCCAAAAAGTGTACCTGGAATTGGTGCTGCTTGTTTGTCTCTTTGACAACATAGCCTACCACCTCCTCATCAAAGAATGCCTCAAATAGTTGGTGTGGTGGAGCATTGGGGCCTGCAGGAAAATTGGGGGTAATGCCTGAACCCTCCAGTGCCTCATCAAAAGGTGGCACATCAGGGTTGTATCCATCCCCATCAACTACGTCCTGCCATTGAAAAACGTAGAATGGGTCTTGTCTACGCTGACGAGGAGCTCCAACTGGTAGCCCAGTACGCCCACGGCCAACTCGGGAGGCGCGCGCCCTAGGGCGGCGGCGAGGGCGTCGGTCAGGGCGGCGGCCAGGGCGGCGGGCAGAAAGACGGGCAGCACGAAGCCGGGCCAAGCGGGTGGGTCGAGGGTCGTCGATGTCCATATAGTCATCGTCATCGTCAGAGTGGTCATCTTGCCCTGACGGTGGACCTATGTAATCATGGCCAGAGTCTTCAGAGCGGTGCCCTTCATCATCAGTGGCCCCCACATAATCTGGCGGGGAACCAGTGATGCGTGGGCGGCGTGCGGGTGGGCGAGGTGGGGAAGGAGTGACAGGTGAGGCTGTGTCCTCCAGAGGTCCCGGGCTCCTTGGCCTGCGACGAGTCACAGAAAGCAATGATTCCGTTTCACTAGGCCCAGGTATTGGGGTGGCGACCTCAAATACTTCTGCAGGAAGACATGTTGAAGGCGGGAGAGGTGGGGAGGACCGTGGGGAAAGTTGCGGGGACGTATGGCTGGGGCCGGCAGGGGTGGACGCCGCCGCGGGAGCCTCAAACAAAACTCTCTTACTTTTCTTCATTTTCTTGGTATATTTTCTACCTTTCCCCTTTTCGGCAGCAGTATGTCTCCTGTCGGGGGACCTAGGAGGCAAATAGGCCGAAAGTGGGGGGTCCTCAACCCTTGGCAATGGTGGGGGTGGTGGGGAAGAATGCGGGGCATCCGGGTCATCTTGGGTGGCGTGGGTAGATAAGGGAGACAATGGCGGTCGAGAAGGGTCACCACGCTGACCCTCACTCACAGCCTCATCCTCACCAAGTATTTTAGCTTGTTCCCTAGCTGCCGCGGCCGCCTTTTCAAGTATTTTTAACTTGTAGAAATGCAGCTTGAAAGGCGATTTACCTGGGGAAGGGCTTGGAGTCGTGTCACTTATGCGAAATTTTGTTTGTGACCTTGAACTCTCCCACTCACTCACTCTCGCAAGTTCACTTTCTTGAGGTAAACCAGCTTCCTCAACAACTGGTACATCACGTACATCACCTTCATCACTCTCATCACTCTCAAATTCTTTCGCAAATCCCAGGAATTGTTCTTTATCACTCTCATGGCCATAATCACTCGACTTATAATTACTCGAGTGGTCACTCACTTCTTCATCAATCTTATGCTTGGCATCAGCTTTCTCATAAAGTCTCAAAGTCGTCTCAATACCTCCGGGAGATAACACATTTAGGCGATGGCGTCGGGGTAAGGCACGACGCACTATCAAGGGCGTCGTAGGAAGCACGATGTCGGACACGGCGGAATCACTATTTGGTGTACTGTCCATGATGGCGTCGGGGTAGATACTGTTGTTGTGGCGTCGTTGACGCCGGGTGGCGCCACCTACCGCCCAATCATCACAAAATGTGCGCGCGGCTTTCGAAAATCAAGCACGAAAGCAAGGGGCGTACATGAGGCCATCCGGGTTGCGCGGGCCGAGTATGTTATGGGCGTATATGAGGTCATCCGGGTTGGAGGGGTTAAGCTTATTATAACTATAGGCCTAGTTTACAAAATCGAAAAGATTAAATTAGTTTTTTAACCATTCCCGCCCGGGAAGCATTTTAAAATGACGCTGCGGCAGATGGGCAGGAGCCCGGGTGTCATTTTAAAATCCCTATGCCTGAAAGCGTGCTTTGAAATGAGCGCGGCGAAAATATCCTTTGCAGGGGCGATCGCAGCGCCACCAAGCCTCAACTACCGTTATCAGTTCCTATGTGCCCGCCATGGCGAGTTATAGCAAAAAAAAAGAATTCCGACGCGTCCGATTCTGTGCAACCTCTTGTGCGCCCCACTGCTACCCCGCTAGCTACATCGACGCCTGTTGCAAGCGAGAAAATGCCACGACGTAAGAAACCAAAGGTTTTATTGAGTGATAGTGCGATGAGAGAGAACTTTTTGCCATCGAAGAAAGCAGTGGCGAAAGCTTGATCGATAAAGAACATTTTATTAGTGTGAGTGAAGACGATGATTTTGTGGGGTATGAGGGTGATGACAATGTTGATGTGTTTGAGGGAGGAGACAGTAGTGATGATCCAGATGTGGAAGTGGTGAATGAAGGTGAAGTTGAACTTCCCAGTGTGCTTGAGCCTAGGCCTACCCCGCCGCCATTGCTTGGTCAGCCTAGGCCTACCCCGGGAACTTCCCCTTCCCCTTTGCCTGCCCGTACGCCCTTGAAAGTGGGCAAATACTTTATAAGCAAACATTGGTGAAAAGTGCAGCCAAGAAAGCACGCAGGGCAGCAGAAAAAGCTAGGGAAGGCGGTGATAGTGACGCCGATCCTGGTCTAGCAACCACACGCATTCCTTTGTCCCGACGCCGCACGGGTCACCCACAGCCCTCGGCTTCATCTCGCCCTCAGGCTGAACAAAGGGCCTCTTCAAGTGGTACCGTAAAATGCTGTAACTTCGGAAATTTTTCGATGTTTTTTAACAATTTCTCCTGAGTGTAAACACATTATAAAGATTTAACTAGGTCAAGTGATGTATGGTGATAGTGTGCCGTAATCCAGGAAGCCTCCTAAAATTATCCCCCATAAGAAGAGAGTTATCCTTATCCTAAATGATGGCCGAAGTTTGCTTGAAAAGTTGATAACTTCGGACCTGTATGGCTAACTTCGGACATAGGTGATTTCTTATGGAAAATGGTTGCCAAGAAAGCTGAGATAACTTCGGACGAACGGAGGAGAACTTCGGACCTACGTTCGTGGCCTTATTTCATTCATTTTTCGGCTCTTACTATTTTATATGAATATTTTATTATTGCTGCTTATTCTTGTCCGATGTTATAGTGGAAAATGCACAGTCAATACTTTTAGGCCTGTATAATCAGTATAGGAGGGGGATGTATACGATGTTTAACATATATTCTGTTTGGATCTGTTCTCGTTAGGCATCGAGCTCACTCCTAGAAAATATTGAGCAGGAAAAATAACCAATGCTGTCAAATCAATAACTCGAAAATTAACTAGGCCTAGTGAAAATATATAGGTATGTATAATATAACAATGCATATACACTTTTATGAATTTGAGCATTTTTATAGGTACTGTATAACGTATTTGTTGGTGTTTTTTTCGGCAGATAAATTTTTTTTTTTGGATAAGATATATGCCTCTCCTAATTTATATATATTATATATCCAAAATTATCCGAAATACATAAATCGGTTAGCATAGTATCATATTTTTATGGGTTTTTGGACTCTGAGAATGATGATTTGATCTTTTACCACCATGTTAACCCTCCAGCCCCGGCTATGTATTATATATATATTCCTCGAAAACCGGGTGTTTTGGCCGAAAAACGTCTAGGCTAGGCTACCGTATATTCGTTAATCAGACTGCTTCCCGCATTCCCGCGCATCCCCAAGCGTAGCTGTGTTATTTACCTGTAGAATGGCATTAAGTAGAGCTCTCTAAGTCAACTGGTTGAGCTGTGATGATGATTTCATTGGAGATAACTTTATGGCCAAAACAGCCACTTTACACCACTTTTCGATACTTAACAACAACATACAGGCACACACGAACAAGCGACGCTCTCCTTCTTGTGGCCGGAGATGCGGAGCGTCGGTCCAGCCGTCTGTTGTTTACATGCGTCGGACCGACGCCTCGCACACGAAGCTCACAGGCTTTCAACCACTGGGCGTTCAAGAGGCCATCCGGGTTGCGCGGGCCGAGGTTGTTATGGGCGTTCAAGAGCCCATCCGTGGTGAGAGGGTTAATGATGTACAGTCTGACCTGCCAATACGCGAGCTTTTAATACGCGATTCACCTTATACGCGAGGAGGGGGTCGAATCATACCCAAAACTTTCAAAACGCGTGATGTACCTTTAAAACGCGAATCCGGGCCCGATATAAGGGCAATTCCGGGGAGTTCAGCTAATACGCGAGGCCCCCCACCATTCCGCGCCAGTTACGTAGGCACGCAGGGCATTGTGGGATACGCCAGTCTACCCTCAGTCCACGCTCGCGCAACAGCTGTCCGACTCGTGTTGGACATTTACTGTTAATTTTAACCCACGCCCCTGGGCGTGGGGAGCGTCCGCGTGGGCAAGGGCGTGTGCCTGCACGTGCGCACTCATCTGACTTGTTTGTCTGGAGAGATGGGGCCGATTTTGAACCAGATTGTCCTGCCTTTGACGAGCAGCAGATTGGCTCAGGGGTGACTGCGGCATATCCCTGTGGCCCAGATGCTTTCCCCATTGAACTATTCTGTGGCTTCTACGACAACGAAGTCATGGAATACCTCGTCGAGACCAATAATCACCATGAGATCTGTACTAACTTTCTTGGCAGGAAGACCAGTGCCAAGATGGTAGCATGGCGAGCTGTCACTGTGGCAGAAATGTATGTGTTTCTGGCACTAACAATGCTGATGACACACATCAGGAAGCACACACTGGCTGATTATTGGATAACTGCCGACCTCATCACAACTCTAGCATTCGGGAAGTACATGTCCAGCGACAGGTATTTTGACATCCTGTCGTATCTCCACCTGACCAACAACATGAATGTCCACCTTCCTGATGCGCTATGGAAAATCAGGAAGCTGTATGACATGTACGTCATCGGTTAACCACCTACCTGATTCCATATCAGAAGATGTGCCTCGACGAGTCTCTGGTCCTGTTCCGCGGTAGGCTGCATTTCAGACAGTACATCCCGTCGAAGAGACACCGCTTCGACATCAAGCTCTTCGTCCTCTGCGACTGTACGACGGGGTATGTGCTGGACTTTGTGGTCTACAGCGGCAGTGGTGGCGAAATTGTGACTGACCCCGACATTGGATTTGGCGGAGCTGTCGTACACAAGATGATGGAGAAACACTTCTATAAGAACCACATCCTGTACACAGACAACTACTATACATCGCCAATCCTCACCAAGTACCGGTACCTCCATGACCGCAAGACCGGAACTGTCGGGACAGTCAAGGCCAAGAGGAAGGGCATGCAACATACCCAACCAAGACCAAGAAGATGGATATCTTCCACAAGAAGAGTGGCCGCATCCTCTCTATCCACTGGCATGACCAGCGGAAGGTCAACCTCCTCACCACATGCCACAAGGCAGAGATGGTCGCCACAGGGAAGGTGGACAGGAAGACCAAAAACCCTGTCCAGAAACCAGCTGCTGTCCTGGATTACAACCTGAATATGCGTCTCATCGATAAGTCCGACATGCAGATGGCTTCATCGACTGCCTGCGAACATCTTGCAGGTGGTACAAGGTCTGCCTGCGAACATCTTGCAGGTGGTACAAGAAGTTTATTCTGCATACGGTAGATATGTCGGCCCTCAAAGCCTACAATATCTACCGTCTGAGGACTCCCGGAGCCAAGAAGTACAAGTCCCTGCGCAAGTTCCACAAGCAGGTGATACTTGAGCTCCTGGACAAACATGCTACAGCTGGGAGACCACTACAAGGACCAGGCCGGCTGGACCGCACAGCATGTGCTGCTATGTACTATTTCAAGAGGCACCAGCTCAACTCCCTTCCTCCCAAAGTACCAGGTGGTGCTGCCAAGAAGCAGAAGAGGTGCCATGTCTGTAGCCACACAACCCGCAGACCCCATAAAGTAAAAAAAAACACATGGGAATGCCTAGAGTGTGAAGTGCCACTGTGCGCTGGACGGTGCTTCAACGACTTTCACACTCTAGTCCAACATTGAAGTGCCCGTGACAATGACAGTGAAAGTGATACTCTAAAATGTAGGCTAATAATAATATAAAATAATTAGTAAAAGTGAAAGAGACACAAATAACTAATAATAAGTGCCTTCATAACAATATGAACAAGTGAAAGTGACACTAAAATATATATTATAGCTTACCTAGAAATACACAAAAGTGAAAGTGACACTATAATAATAATAAAATTGAGTAAAAGTGAGATACAAATAACTAATAATAAGTGCCTTCATAACAATATGAACAAGTGAAAGTGACACTAAAATATATATTATAGCTTACCTAGCAATACATAAAGTGAAAATGACACTATCAATTATCATTGTCCAGTGAAAGTGACACTATAATAACAATAAAACTGAGTAAAAGTGAAAGAGACACAAATAACTTCATAAAAATAACTTTATTGAGTGAAAATAACATAATAATTATAATAAATGGCAGAATAAACAATAAAAACACTCAAATCGCTTCCCGGCATAATTGCGGGTGGGGCGACGAGTGCAACAGAGCGTCGTAGCCGGGGCTGCAGTTGAGTTTTCGGACGCGTCTAGGTATATACGCGCCAAAAGTTACCTCCACTAACATTGCCATAACTCTGGAACCAGTTGAGCTAGAGAGCTCTACTCAACGCCAGTCTACACAGCATGGTAAGGAGTACATTTTGACATTTGTTTGGTCAGTGTAGCTATTGTATTAACCTTCCAGCCCCGGCTATGTATTCCATATATATTCCCCGAAATCCGGGGATTTTGGCCGAAAAACGTCTACGCCTAGGCTACCGCATCTTTGTTATTTTGCTTGCTTCCGCATTCCCGCGCATCCCCAAGCATAGATGTGTTTCGTACCTGTAGAATAACGTTATGTAGAGCTCTCTAAGTCAACTGGTTCAGTTGTGATGATGATTTCATTGGAGATAACTTTATGGCAAAAACAGCCACTTTACACTACTTTTCGATACTTAACAATAACATACAGGCACACACCAACAAGCGACGCGCTCCTTCTTGTGGTCGGAGATGCGCGGCGTCGGTCCAGCCGGCTGTTGTTTACATGCATCGGACTGACGCCTCGCACACCAAGCTTACAGGCTTTCAAGCTCCCGGAGCCTCAGCACCCTTCCGGGTTGCACGGGTTTTTTTTGTTATGGGTGCCTCAGAGCCCTTCCGGGTCTGACGGGTTAAGGGAGATAGGCCTTTGTTTACGTGTGTCATTTTTCAGCCAGATCACCTGGATATGAGCTCCGTCATTTAGAAAGGCAACCCGGGCGGGAAGGGTTAAGGAGAAAATTTGGCAAGAATGTAGTTACCGGGTGTACTGCCCGTCTTGTTTACACTACGCGGACGCTCACCATCATGTTCCCGTCTATTTTGACTGCCTTTGGATACAAAAATACATTACCCTAACCAAACAACCTAACCTAACCTAGTATTATAGATTTATAAGTATTTATTTTATTATAAGTATTTATAGATGATTTATGTTGTATGTCGGTAGTGGTACACCCGGTAACTACATCCTTCCCGAAAATTGTATTTAAAATTAATTTAATCAATAATTTTGACCATGCTTCTAGCTCCCTCGCATCGCACAGTTTATAATCTATCTATCTATCTATCTATTGCCGGACGCCTTACTCCCCTTAACCCTTCCTACCCGGTCTGCCTTAGGTAAGGACAGCACGAAAGAAGGGCCGCTACCCGGTATGCCTTATCTAAGGCATGAGCTTAATAGCCTAATTAAACTTGGTCTGAACACCGTGCGTACGACGTATGTCAACAAACCCAAGCGTTCATCACCGCACCTCCGAAAACAAGAAGGAGAAGACTCCTCAATGTTATTGTTCTGACGTCATGACGAAATTAGTGTCTGAAAAGACCCCATATTGGCAACATCTCTGCAATATTGGCTCCACTGAAATCGTCATCACAACTGAACCAGTTGACTTACAGAGCTCTACTCAATGCCAAAATACAGATTGAAAACTGCACTATGATTATAGATGAGTGGGAAAGTTCTAGCAGTGAAAATAAACATAAATACGGTAGCCTAGACCTAGACGTTTTTCAGCCATTTCGCCCGGGTAGGGGCGACCGTCATTGGGTATGACAGCCCGGGGAGGAAGGGTTAATGAGGGTGGCCATACACAGAATGCCCCCAAGCGGACCTATTCCCTGTAAGAGGGAACAACCCGAGCCAGTTTACTGAAGGACTCTTTTAATCTATTAACTGAAAAAACAATATTTTTTAAATGTTGTCAAATGTTACTTTATCGTTCCCTATTCTATATTTAAAACCTTTATGACATCTATATATCTATTGCCTGACGCCGTGATCCCCGAAGGGGTGGCCACGAACTAACCGCCCCCATGCACCTCTGTCCCCAGTCAGTCAACGCCCCTACTCCCAACCAGCACCGCCTTCATCCATATACTTCCTAACTCCAACCTTCCACCTTTCTTTCGGTTTACCTCTCCCTCTCGTACACCCTCTTAGTCATTCTCTCGCTTCCCATACGTTCCATATGGCCGTACCATCTCAAGGTGTTCCTTTTCACGCTTTCCAGCACATCTACCTCCACACCACACCTCCTCCTTACTTCCTCATTCGTCTGTCTATCCCTCCATGTAACTCCGCACGCACTTCTCAAGTAACTCATTTCCACCCCTCTCATTCTTGGTCCGAGTCTCTCCACCAACGTCCATGCTTCGCTTCCTTAAGTCAGATTCACTTCCATACTATCTATCTATCTATCTATATGCTCAGGCCCAATCCCCATTTTGGGGGTAGCCGACTCAAGACAGAGCAAGAACAGGGAAAACACAAAAACAACATAAAACAAAAAATAAACACAGATAAAAAACACAAACTCACACACATCCAGGTCACCCAGGAGAAGACCCAGAGACCAGGGTTAGCAAGGTCGCTCCAGCACTCCCCCGGCCCCTGACCACCCGGAGAGGTTCCGATCTCGGCAGGCAGACATGCAGCGGAGCCAAAGCCACAAGCCCTCCCACCACACTTCCAGGCACACCCTTCATATTAATCGTCCCCCCGGGCCAGGCGCCTGATGGACTATTATCTAGTCAAACTTGCGCCCGACCCCTTACTCCAAATGACCACGTGTTCACTCAACTATTCACAAGCATTCTCCATTCACTCCTGTCCACCACCACTTCCCCTGCCTGATCTATAGTCATTCCTCTATCATCCAAAGCCTTTCTTACACAGTCTCTCCATCTCAATGGGGGTCTTCCTGCCCTTCTATCTCCCCTTGTACCTGACTCACATATTCTCTTTGTAAGCCTTTCATCTCCCATTCGTTCAACATGACCATACCAGCTCAGCACCCTTCTGTCCACTCTGGCTGACAAATGTTCCTGCTGCCCCACTCTCCTACGTATCTCTTCATTCCTCAATCTGTCTCTACGAGTAACTCCACACATACTCCTCAAGCAGCTCATCTCCATCACATCCAGCCCTCTTTTCTCCTTTTTCTTCAGAGCCCATGTCTCAGCCCCATACATCACTGTTGGCACAACAATTCCTTGATACAGTGCACTTTTTACTTTCACTCCGAGATTTCTCGTCTTCCACATACTGTACTTCCCATTGCTCCGAAAACCTTCCTTCCTTCACACACTCTCTGTTTTACCTCCACTTCCATACCTCCACTCCTGCTTATCGTTCCTCCTAGATATTTAAAACACTCTACTTGTTCCAATATTTCCCCATCCAGCCTCACATCTAGATTCACCCTATGCTCTCCCCTATTACACACCATTACTTTACTTTTATTGACGTTCACCTTCAGTTTCCTCCTTCCACAAACCACACCAAACTCTTTGACTACCCGCTGCAGTTTCTCATCAGAATCCGCCACCAATGCTGTGTCATCAGCGAACAGCAACTGATTCAACTCCCAATCTCTACCATTCTTTCCTACTAAACCCAATCCTCTTCCCATAGTTCTCCTTTTCACCTCCCTCACCACACCATCCATAAACATATTAAACAGCCATGGTGACATTACACAACCCTGTCGCAAACCTACCTTTACCTCAAACCATTCACTCAACTCACCATTTCCTACTCTCACACATGCTCTGCTCCCTTCATAAAAACTCTTAACTGCTTCTAACAAATTTCCTCCTATTTCATAAATCCTTAACACCTTCCACATTGCTTCACGGTCCACACGATCATACGCTTTTTCCAAGTCCATAAAAGCCCAAAATATCTCCTTATGCTTCTCTAAATACTTCTCGCATAACTGTCTTACTGCAAACATCTGATCCACGCACCCTCTTCCCCTCCTAAAACCGCACTGTTCTTCTCCTATTGCAACTTCTGTACACTTTATTATCCTCTCTATCAACACCCTGCCATACAGCTTTCCAACCACTGACAATAAACTAATACCTCTATAACTTGAACACTCCTGCCGATCTCCCTTCCCCTTGTACAACGGCACAATACATGCACTCTTCCAGTCTATTGGTACCCTTGACACAACAAAACACACGTTGAAAAGTCTCACCAACCAATCTATTATCACATCTCCACCCTTCTTTATACACTCCACAGCAATACCATCCAAACCTTCTGCTTTTCCATACTGACCACCCTATTTCTTGTTACTGCTTTCATGACATAGCTCCGCTAATTTGTCGTTTGCAAAATGTTTAATTATTTCTACATCACCTGTTAATATATGACCTATCAGACTATAAATTAACTTTATTAAGCTAACAAGTGCGCATGGGGGTAATTGAAAACGTCCCCCTGTGCTGACGTATTTGAGGTGTTTCCGTCACTAAAATATTCATTGTACCATTAATAGCATTAATAATTATCCATATGCGCCTATTATGGGTTGATTATAAAGGTATTAACCTGAAACAACAATAAAACGAGTGAAAACAGCGTTTGGATGGTCAAAATCGGAGATATAGCCCGCGAGTTGTATAATGTATGGGTGAGGCAAGCTACCTTCCCGCCAATTTCCCCCAAGGCCACTGAGACACAGTCGATCGATACTCTCTCTCTCTCTCTTGCACTCGATTGCCATCAGTGATGACAACACCCTGCTTGCAACTCGCTAATGTTAGCACGAAAATATACCTCAGAATAAGGGAATAATAGGGAAAATAGGTGATAACTGAAGGATAGGAGGAAAGTGGGGAAGGAGGGGAGGTAGAGGACTGAGATTTTGCATGGCCCAGGGGCCAAAAAAAAATAAAAAAATAAAAAAATAAAAATATTTTTTTTTTTTTTTTCGATGTCAAAAGTTGATTTTTTATTTTACTTACTCACAAGAGTCTTCCCGCAGTCCGCCGGGGGAACTCTTAAGAGTCTCCCCGCAGCTCCCGGGTTAATGCATTACGTCTGTTAACAGTACTCGAGCCCGACGCGCCAACCCGCCAACAGCACTTCGCTCTCGCTGCTCGAAATCTGACCATAACTTGAGTACTCCATTACTCATCCCCTTATTTGTTTGCATGAGCTGTAGCTAAGCTCTAGCTTAACTGCCCTGTAGTTGCTTTGCATGTAATTTTGCTGTGTTTTTGACTGATAAACGTTTGTTTATCGAGACTGCTTTTGTTTACATTTGTACCGGTTAGTGACGACCGACGCTCTAAAGTAAACAAACTATTTGCTTGTTTCATATTATAAAGTTCTAGCACTTATTGTAGATATTTTAGCCCTCACTGTATTAAGTGCTTAGCAAACCACCCAGTAGTTATCTTGCATGACATTGTACTGTAGTTTTGACTGATAAAAGTTTGTTTTTCAAAATTCTATTTGTCAGGTTAGTAGAGACGCCGCCGATACCAGCGCCACCTGTGTACGCATAAACAAACCCTCTTCTTGTATTTTATATATCAAAGTCTAGCCAATACAGTACTTGGTTGAACTTTTTTATCTTGGTTATCTATATAAATCGCACACACTAACATTTGTCAAGATAGTTTTAATATTGGGTTAGAATAATTTAGTTACTGTAATACTTTTTGATAGCCTATTTATTAATCGCATTTCAGATACTTGTCACCATAATAGGCCTCTCACACTCTTGCCAGGGATATTACTAACTCCATTATTATTATTATTGTGTCGACCACTGTATAAACTAATATACAGGCTTTAGCCTAACTGTGTCATACTGCTAACATAATTTTATTTTTATTTTCAGGCATAAAATTGTGTTCTATTGCTAACATATTCTTTTTGTGATCAACATATTCTTTTTGTGATTTACAGGCATTAATTGTACCATATTGCTAACCAATATTTTTTGTTACTGTACTGTATACTGCTTTCCAGTGTTCTCACTAGGCTAAATTAACCCTCTCCCCTTTTTTTCTCCCAGAAAATTTTGTAACAAATTACTAGTCCATTTACAATTTTCAGGCTTTAACTGTGTCATACTGCTAACATCAATTTTTTTTTATATTTTCAGGCATAAATTGTGTTCTATTGCTAACATATTTTTTGTGATTTACAGCCATAATATTCTTTTTGTGATTAACATATTATTTTTGTGATTTACAGGCATTAATTGTACCATATTGCTAACAAATATTTTTTGTTACTGTACTGTATACTGTTTTCCAGTTTTTTCACTAGGCTACATTAACCCTCTCCCACTTTTTTTTTTTTCCAGTAAATTTTGTAACAAATTTCTAGTCCATTTGTGATTTTCAGGCTTTAAGGTGTTTTATGTAAATGCTTGTAGCATACGCAATAAATTTTCAGATCTAGAGGAAATCGTGTTTACAGAACATTATGATATAATCGGCATTACAGAATCTTGGTTAAATACGGAAGACAGATACTTTTTAGCCGAATATACGCTTCCTGGTTATACAATGTTTGAGAAAAGTCGGATCAATAGAAATGGAGGAGGAGTTCTGTTTTTTATAAAGGAAAGTCTTAATCCCGTCTTAATGTCAAAACCTCAAATTGCGAATATAGACATATCTTACGTACTATTAAATAATAAACGAGGAACTAAAATAACACTAGCTTTATTATACAGACCCCCATCTCAATCAGTGCAAACTGACAGTGAAATTTATGAACAAATTGCAGAAATAACTAACATACAAGATACCGTAATTCTTGGCGATTTCAACTTACCCGTGACTAAATGGGGCGATATTCTTACTTCACACTCTGGACACGACCTCTATGCTAACTTGCAAGAGAGTTCACTTTTTCAATTTGTACAATCTCCGACCCGTGGTAATAATGTGCTTGACCTTGTACTCGCAACAAAAGAAGAATTAATAGAGAATTTGAATGTTGGTGATGAATTCAGTAACAGCGACCATCGTACGATAACTTTCACTTTAAAGTTTACTAGTAACAAATCAAATAGCAGCATTGAGAAAGTCCCTAATTTCAAGAAAGCAAATTTTCATAAACTTAAATCAAAACTTAAAGAAACTGACTGGAGCTTTCTGACTAACAATAACGACATAAATACATCTTGGGAGTGTTTCACAACCACTTACCTTAACCCCTCCAACCCGGATGACCTTATCTACGCCCATAACAAACTCGGCCCGCGCAACCCGGATGGCCTCATGTACGCCCCTTGCTTTCGTGCTTGATTTTCGAAAGCCGCGCGCACATTTTGTTATCATGGGGCGGTAGGTGGCGCCACCTGGCGTCAACGACGCCACAACAACAGTATCTAGCCCGACGCCATCATGGACAGTACACCAAATAGTGATTCCGCCGTGTCCGACATCGGGCTTCCTACGACGCCCTTGCTAGTGCGTCGTGCCTTACCCCGACGCCATCGCCTAAATGTGTTATCTCCCGGAGGTATTGAGACGACTTTGAGACTTTATGAGAAAGCTGATGCCAAGCATAAGATTGATGAAGAAGTGAGTGACCACTCGAGTAATTATAAGTCGAGTGATTATGGCCATGAGAGTGATAAAGAACAATTCCTGGGATTTGCGAGAGAATTTGACAGTGATGAGAGTGATGAAGGTGATGTACCAGTTGTTGAGGAAGCTGGTTTACCTAAAGAAAGTGAACTTGCGAGAGTGAGTGAGTGGGAGAGTTCAAGGTCACTCACCAAATTTCGCATAAGTGACACGACTCCAAGCCCTTCCCCAGGTAAATCGCCTTTCAAGCTACATTTCTACAAGCTAAAAATACTTGAAAAGGCGGCCGCGGCAGCTAGGGAACAAGCTAAAATACTTGGTGAGGATGAGGCTGTGAGTGAGGGTCAGCGTGGTGACCCTTCTCGACCGCCATTGTCTCCCTTATCTACCCTCGCCACCCAAGATGACCCGGATGCCCCGCATTCTTCCCCACCACCCCCACCATTGCCAAGGGTTGAGGACCCCCCACTTTCGTCCTATTTGCCTCCTAGGTCCCCCGACAGGAGACATACTCTTGCCGAAAAGGGGAAAGGTAGAAAATATACTAAGAAAACTAAGAAAAGTAAGAGAGTTTTGTTCGAGGCTCCCGCGGCGGCGTCCACCCCGGCCGGCCCCAGCCATACGTCCCCGCAACTTTCCCCACGGTCCTCCCCACCTCTCCCGCCTTCAACATGTCTTCCTGCAGAAGTATTTGAGCTCGCATCACCAATACCTGGGCCTAGTGAAAGTGAATCATTGCTTTCTGTGACTCGTCGCAGGCCAAGGAGCCCGGGACCTCGGGAGGACACAGCCTCACCTGCCACTCCTTCCCCACCTCGCCCACCCGCACGCCGCCCACGCATCACTGGTTCCCCGCCAGATTATGTGGGCGACACTGATGATGAAGGGCACCTCTCTGAAGACTCTGGCCATGATTACATAGGTCCACCGTCAGGGCAAGATGACCACTCTGACGATGAATATATGGACATCGACGACCCTCGACCCACCCGCTTGGCCCGGCTTCGTGCTGCCCGTCTTTCTGCCCGCCGCCCTGGCCGCCGCCCTGGCCGACGCCCTCGCCGCCGCCCTAGGGCACGCGCCTCCCGAGTTGGCCGTGGGCGTGCTGGGCCACCAGTTGGAGCTCCTCGTCAGCGTAGACAAGACCCATTCTACGTTTTTCAGTGGCAAGACATAGTTGATGGGGATGTATACAACCCTGATGTGCCAGCTTTTGATGAGGCACTGGAGGGTTCAGGCATTACCCCCAATTTTCCTGCAGGCCCCAATGCTCCACCACACGAACTATTTGAGGCATTCTTTGATGAGGAGGTGGTAGGCTATGTTGTCAAAGAGACAAACAAGCAGCACCAATTCCAGGTACACTTTTTGGGCAAGGTGACCAAGGGCCATATGAGGAAGTGGACCCCAGTGACTCATAAAGAATTCATGGTGTTCCTGGCACTCACCATGCTAATGCCTCATGTCAAGAAGCATAGGTTGCCTGACTATTGGATCACCAATGATCTGATTTCAACCCCTGCCTTCGGGAAATATATGGCTCGCGACCGGTACCTTGATATCCTCGCAGCGCTCCATCTTGTCACCAACACCGACGTCCACCGCCCAGACAAGCTGTGGAAGATTAGGACGTTGTATGAGATGATGCGAGAACGCTTCACCTCCTACTTCAAGCCCTTCCGCAAGGTCGTCATTGACGAGTCTCTTGTGCTGTTCCGGGGAAAACTCAGCTTCCGGCAGTACATCCCCTCAAAAAGACATCGCTTTGGCATAAAATTCTTTGTGCTGTGCGACTGCCAAACTGGCTATGTCCTGGACTTCCTGGTCTACAGCGGGAAGGAAGGGGACGTGCTTGTGGACCCCCTCATTGGCTTTGGCGGAGCAGTGGTGCAAGCCATGATGGACCGCTACTTCCATAAGAATCACGTCCTCTACACGGACAACTATTACACGTCCCCCACTCTCTCACAGTACCTGCATGAGCGCAAGACGGGGACTGTAGGCACAGTACGAGGGAAAAGGAAGGGCATGCCAACTTTCCCTGCAAAGACCAAAAAAGGTGATGTCTTCAAGAAGAAGTCGGGGCCCATTCTGGCTATCCACTGGCACGACCAGCGGAAGGTCAACCTCCTGACCACCATCCACAAGGGGGAAATGGTGGAGACTGGCAAGGTGGATCGCCGCACCCAGGCCAGGGTGACCAAGCCCGATGCTGTCCTGGACTACAACGTCAACATGAGGCTGGTGGACAAGTCCGACATGCAGATAGGCTTCATTGACTGCCTGCGTACCTCGTGCAGATGGTACAAAAAGTTCTTTCTGCATATGGTGGACATGTCAGTTCTGAATGCCTATAATATATACAGGCTTCGGAATGAGAACCCACCCCTGAAGTTCAATAGCCTGCGGAGGTTCCAAAAGCAGGTGTTGACGGAGCTCCTGGAGAAGTATGCTACGCCACAGAGGGCAGTGGCACATCCTGGGCCCGCCGTTATCGACCGCTTGCAGTCTGCTCCATACCTGCTTAGGCACCAGCTTGGTTTCTTTCCTCAGAATGCAGCAGGAAGAACAAATCAGAAGCGGTGCCATGTCTGCTACCACAGCAGGGTGAGGCCGCACCCAGGTAAAAAGTCAACCACGGAGTGTGTGGAGTGCAAGGTGGCACTCTGTGCTGTAGGGTGCTTCGCTGCTTACCACACCAAGCAGGAGTTCTAATAATCATACTGAAATTGCCAAATAAAATGACAATATGTACACTATAATTATATACAGTATAGGCAAAAAGTGGAAGAAAACCAATGTATTATAATAAAAAAGTCAAGTATTATGAGAAAATTGATACAAATACAATTCCACCATAATAATATGTGAAAGTGACACATATGTATATACCAAGTGACATTCATATGATTAGAACCTATAGAAATATATAAATCAGTGAAAAAAGACACAATAAATTGTATATAAAACGTTTACAAATCATATAACTAAGTGAAAGTGACACAAGACCTAAGATTTGATGGCCAAAGTATAATAAACACCTGTGATAACGAATAATCAGTGCCTAATACAACAATAACCTACCTCAATTACTAATAAAATGTACGGTATTGAGTGAAAATGAGCATTATCAGTGACAGTGACACTCTCTAAAGCATATTTGTCAAAGTGAAAGTGACACAAGACCTAAGATTTGATGGCCAAAGTATAATAAACACCTGTGATAACGAATAATCAGTGCCTAATACAACAATAACCTACCTCAATTACTAATAAAATGTACGGTATCGAGTGAAAATGAGCATTATCAGTGACAGTGACACACTCTAAAGCATATTTGTCAAAGTGAAAGTGACACAAGACCTAATATTTGATGGCCAAAGTATAATAAACACCTGTGATAACGAATAATCAGTGCCTAATACAACAATAACATACCTCAATTACTAATAAAATGTACGGTATCGAGTGAAAATTACCAATATCAGTGAAATTGATACCCTAATAAACATATTTTATATAATTGGCCTCAAAATAACTAGAAAATATCAAATAAACATCACATTCTCAATATCAAACACTAAAATCGTCTAAGGGAGATAAATACTTTGGCGCGGCGAGCGGCTAGGTGCGTCGTAGCCATGGCGGGCCGACGCTTTCGGACGCGGGAGGAAATTCCCGCATAAAAAAGCACTCGTCTTCCCGCGCTCACCATTATGCAACCAGAGGGGCTAGAGACCTCTACTCAACGCCATTCGACAGAGGAAGGTTTGTGGGAACATTATTTTTTTTTATTCACAACATTACATGCAATATTCATTCATTTACAGAGTAGTTAACATAGGCCAAAAATCCTCAAAACCCCCGGTACAGCAGTACAGTCGTAAGCTATAGCCCCCGGGGCTGGAGGGTTAAGGCAGTGCAAGACTGCATACCATCGAAAATACGGCGTCCAGGCCAAAATGATAAGCCCAAATGGTGGAATAAAGATATTTCAGACTGTCTGCTTGCTAAAAAATTTGCTAATGATAGATTAAAATCCTCACAAAATGACGAAGAACGGGTGAAATTTGTAGAGCTACGACGCAAAGCCAAAAAGTTAATTAAGCAAAGTAAAAAGACCCTGGAGTTACATGTTGCGAATCAAAGTAAAACAAACCCGAAAGAATTTTATAGTTATATCAGAAAGAAAAAAGTAGTTACTTCAACTGTTGGACCGTTAGTCGATGAAAATGGAGAATACACCAAAGACGAAGTACAAATGAGTAATGCCCTCAATACCTTCTTTGCATCAGTTTTTACAACCTAAGACCTCAGTGATATCCCTACACCATCGCCGATTCAGATTGATAATTCAGATGTTCTAAGCAATATCACCGTTACAGAGAGAGAAGTATTGAATTGTTTAGATAAACTCAAGGTAAATAAAACGCCTGGACCTGATACAATCTCACCTAGAGTTCTAAAGGAAGCTAAGGATGAGCTCTCCAAACCACTGACATTGCTATTCAATGAATCCTTGCAGTCTGGGACTATGCCTGATCAGTGGAAGCTAGCCAACGTAACACCGATATTCAAAAAAGGCAGCAAATCCCTACCCAGTAACTATCGTCCAATTAGCTTAACCTCAATTGTATGTAAAATGCTAGAAACGGTCATAAGAGACAGACTCGTAAATCACTTAGAGGCAAATAACTTACTTAAAGATACTCAACACGGCTTTCGTAAAAAACGTTCCTGTTTAACAAACCTCTTAGACTTCTTCCACGATATCTTCAACCTCTACGATGAGAGTAAAGCTGTAGATATTATATACCTTGATTTTCAAAAGGCCTTTGACAAAGTTCCCCACAAACGATTACTGCTAAAACTAAAAGCGCATGGAATACAAGACGGTGTGTTGAAATGGATAGAAAATTGGCTCAGCGACAGAAAGCAAAGAGTAGTCATAAACGGTAAGGCATCTAAATGGACCAATGTAAGTAGTGGGGTACCCCAGGGATCGGTACTAGGACCAATTCTCTTTCTAATTTACATCAACGACATAGATGAGGGTCTCACCTGTACAGTCTCGAAATTTGCTGACGATACAAAAATTGCAAATAGCGTACTCTCAAAAGAACAAGTTGACGATATGCAACACAATCTAGATAAATTGTCATGTTGGGCCCAAATTTGGCAAATGAGTTTCAATGCGGATAAATGTAAAGTACAGTACTACATATCGGATACCTAAATGAGAAAGCAAACTATTCGATGAATGGCACTCAGCTTAACCCTCCGTTCCCGGATGGGATCTTGAACGCCCATAAAAAAGCATGTAACAGAAACCCGGATGGTCCCTTAAACACCCATGACGTCACAGCCTGTGAGCTTGCTGTGCGCGGCGTCGGTCCGACGCATGTAAACAACAGCCGGCTGGACCGACGCTCCGCATCTCCGGCCACAAGAAGGAGAGCGTCGCTTGTTCTTGTGTGCCTGTATGTTGTTGTTAAGTATCGAAAAGTGGTGTAAAGTGGCTGTTTTGGCCATAAAGTTATCTCCAATGAAATCATCATCACAGCTCAACCAGTTGACTTAGAGAGCTCTACTTAATGCCATTCTACAGGTAAATAACACAGCTACGCTTGGGGATGCGCGGGAATGCGGGAAGCAGTCTGATTAACGAATATACGGTAGCCTAGCCTAGACGTTTTTCGGCCAAAACACCCGGATTTCGAGGAATATATATATAATACATAGCCGGGGCTGGAGGGTTAAGAATGTAAACAAAGAAACCGATCTGGGAGTAACAATATCGAGTAACCTAAAACCGAGTCAACAATGTTCAGAAGTTGTTAAGAAGGCAAACAAAATAATTGGCTTAAAAGGCAGGTCATTTGAGCATAAATCCAAAGATGTTATCCTAACCCTTTACAATTCCTTAGTCCGCCCTCTTCTGGAATACTGCGTTCAATCCTGGTGCCCTTATTACCAAAAAGATATAAACAAGCTAGAACGAGTTCAACGTAGAGTTACCAAAATGATACCTAGCCTAAAGAACAAACCATACGAAGAGCGTCTTAGAGAATTAAATCTATTTCCTTTAACCCAGCGCAGATTAAGAGGCGACTTAATTCAAGTGTTCAAAATCATCAAAGGCATCGACAATATGAACTGTAGTAAGTACTTCACTATCGACCAATCTAATTACACGCGGGGAAACGGTTGCAAAATTATTGGTAAATCTTTTAACTCACACGAATCTAAGAATTTCTTCTTCAATCGAGTTGTCAACTTGTGGAATGGGCTTCCCCGAGATGTTATAGACTGCAGCACCGTTGATTCATTTAAACTCCGCTTAGACAAATATCTCGCATCAAACCCGTGACTGACTGCGTTTGTAAATTAATAACTTTATTGTATACCCCCTCAGTTACTAACCCATCTGTCCCCTACTAACTTCCTAATCCTGCCACGGACATTAGTTCTAGGGCAGTAGTTCCCTTTCCAATGTTCCCTTACCCACTCTAAACCACTGTTTGGACACTTGATCCTCAGTGTTTTGGAGGACAAGCAGCCTAGAAGGGTCACTAGACCTGTTGTTGCTTGATTTCCTTTGTACTCCTTTGTACTTTGTACAGTACGGTACTGTAATGAAGTAGTGGAAATCTATCTATCTATTGCCGGACGCTGTGATCCCCGAAGGAGTGGCCATGAACGAATAGCCCCTATGCACCTCTGTCCCCAGTCAGTCGACGCCCCTCCTCCCATCCAGTACCGCTTTTGCTCATATACTTCTTAACTCCATCCTTCCACCTCTCACTCAGTCTACCTCTACTTGAAGTTAAAATAGAATCACTAAATTTAGCAGTTATTGTCGCATACAGACCTCTTGACTCATCCTTAATAGAATTATAAACCCAGCTCAATATGATAAAAAAAAAAAGTGGAAGCCATGGAAAACCCGCACCAAATATTATGTGATTAGAAGATTTTAACCTACCAAACATCAAGTGGAGGTAACTAAAAAACAAAGTACTGTAGCTTACTGTTTTTTTTTTGTTTAGGTTGTGTTCGCCACTCTCCTAGCAGCAGCACCAAGGAGCGCGTCACCCCTCGTTGTGGGTTGTGATTTGGTGCAGCAGACTCTTTGAAGAGACAGCCCGCTCCCTTGCTAAGATGGGCTCGTCAGGCACTTTTTGCAGTTCGACATCGAGGGCTCTCTTGAAGTTGTCTAAAGAGACGCCCCTCATGTCTCTTACTCGCCGTGGGAGTTTGTTGAAGAGACGTGGGCCTCTGTGTGATAACCAGCCCTCTTGCAGAGAGCCCATAGCACCCCTGTTATTCATCCGGGGAATATTGCATTCCCAGCCACTCCTATCGCTGAATTTCATGACTATCGGAGTATGTAGGTTTGGTACTAAACCCTCTGCGATTTTCCACGTGTATATTATTAGGTAACGTTCTCTTCTACGTTCCAGCGAGTACAGGTTCAGTGCTCTTAAACGATCCCAATAGTGTAGCTGTTTTACCGAACTTTTATGCGAAATGTGAAATTTCTTTGTACACTCTCTAGTCATTTATTTCACCTGCTTTGTATGGGGATGTTAATACGCTACAGTATTCAAGCCGCGGTAGCACTAGAGATTTGAAGAGCGTTATCATAGGTAATTCACCGCGTGTTTTAACCCTCTCACCACGGAAGGGCTCTTGAACGCCCATAAAAAAGCATATAACAGGTACCCGGAAGGGCTCTTGAACGCCCAGTGGTTGAAAGCCTGTGAGCTTCGTGTGCGAGGCGTCGGTCCGACGCATGTAAACAACAGCCGGCTGGACCGACGCCCCGCATCTCCGGCCACAAGAAGGAGAGCGTCGCTTGTTCGTGTGTGCCTGTATGTTGTTGTTAAGTATCGAAAAGTAGTGTAAAGTGGCTGTTTTGGCCATAAAGTTTATCTCCAATGAAATCATCATCACAACTCAACCAGTTGACTTAGAGAGCTCTACTTAATGCCATTCTACAGGTAAATAACACAGCTACGCTTGGGGATGCGCGGGAATGCGGGAAGCAGTCTGATTAACGAATATACGGTAGCCTAGCCTAGACGTTTTTCGGCCAAAACACCCGGATTTCGAGGAATATATATATAATACATAGCCGGGGCTGGAGGGTTAAATGTACGCAGAATCCAACCCGTTAAATGTTTCGCAGCCGCAACTTTGACCTGGTTATGTTCTTTGAAACACATATTTTCAGACATTAACACCCCAAGGTCTTTCACACTGTCTTTCTGTTCTATTATGTGGTTAGATTCTGTTATGTAGTTTGTGATCACTTTAACGCCATTATTTTCTCTGTACCTTATTAATTGGAATTTTTCTTCATTGAATTGCATGTTGTTTTCCCTGGTCCACTGGAACACTACATTTATGTCTTCCTACAGCTGGCCCGTGTCCTCTTGTGTGTTTACTATCTTGCTTAGTTTTGTCATCCGCAAAAGACGACACTGTACTGTGTCTTGTGTTGGTATCTATGTCACAAATTAGAATGAGGAACAGAAGGGGTGCTAGCACTGTTCCTTGGGGCACTGAGCTTTTTACATCTGAAGGCTCAGATGTGACTTGGTTTACTGCTACTGATTGTTTCCTGTTTACAAGGAAATTATATATCCACCGTCCGATTTTCCCCGTTATACCTTTTGCTTTTAATTTGTGGGCTATTATACCATGGTCACATTTATCAAATGCCTTAGCAAAATTGGTGTAGAAAACATCAAAATTTTTCTTTTCTTCTAGCGCTTTAAGAATTTTGTCATAATGTTCCAAAAGTTGTGATAGACATGATCTTCCCGCTCTGAACCCATGTTGACCGGTGTTGTGTAGTTCATTTGCCTCCATGAAAGCTGAGATTTTGCTTCGCAGGACTCGCTCGAAAACTTTAATGATGTGGGAGGTTAGAGCTACCAGGCGGTAGTGCTTTACTCCCTCCTTTATGCAGTGGGGCAATTATTGAGTTTTTTAAGCTATCTGGTATTTCACCAGTGTCTAGACTCCTTCTCCACATTATAGCCAGGGGTTTTGGGAGGTTTTCCTTACATTTCTTCATTAGGATCGAATTCCATGAGTCCGGGCCTGGTGCCGTGTGGGATGGCATGTTGGAAATGGCCTCTTCTATGTCTTTTGGACCGAAATCAATATCCAGCATCTGGGGGGCTTCCGTGGGAGAGGTTTCCATGAAAAATATATTTTGGTCTCTGATGGCTTTTGTTTCATCAGGCTCACTGAAGGCCATTTCATACTGCCGGCGTAAGAGTTCGCTCATTTCCTTTTTGTCCCCTGTGAATGACCCATCCCCTTTGCTTAGTGGGCCGATGTTTGATGCTGATTTAGCCTTTAGTTTGGCATATGAAAAGAAGTACTGTACTTGGAATTTTCCTTTATACCTGCAATAGCTTTCCTCTCCTCTTCCATATGTTGTAGTTCATATGATATTCTTAGCCTATGTTCAATTTCCACAATTTCTCTATCTATTTTGGCCTTTTGTCTATCCTGTAGATTTGGATGTGTGCGTCGTTGTGTGAGTAATTTTCTTCTTCTGTACAGCTTCCTTCTTTCCCGATCTTGTTTGTCTTTCAGGTATGTGGTGGCTACAGATTTGGGTCATGGTTTCTGTTATTAGGACAAGACATTCTGCAGGTGTCAGGTTATTCATTAAATCTTCCCACCTAATATTTTTGCTATTGAAGTTAAATTTACTGAAAGGGCCGGTTCTTGGTCTCGATTCCGAGGTTGTCTGAACACTTGCTAAAGGTAGGTTCACACATAGGCGAGTCGGAGCGCGAGGCCAACGCGAGTCACACTCACCGCATATGGCCTTTGATGGAGCCCGAACCCAACGCGAGTAGCAGCTGATGCGAGTAAACACGCATAGAACACGAATATAACACGAGTTTACGCGAGTGTTGGCGAGTTTAACACGACCCCAACACGCCCCGCCAAAATTTGAAAAATAACGGTCAAATTCCAGGGTACGAATAATGCGAGTCTACAGGAGTCTACATGAGTGTCACAGGAGTTTACATGTGTTTACACGAGATGAACGCGAGTCTACAGGAAGTTAACAGGAGTGTATGGAGTGTATATTCTATTTAATTTATTAATCTTGTATTTATTTATATTTCATGTTGGATATCAATCTGTATATTATTATTTGTCATCATATAATTATCCTTTGCATATATTCCACATCATTATTATTATGTATGGGTAGGAGGGTGGTGGGAGGGTGGTGGGAGGGTGGTTTGGGGGATGGTGTGAGGAAGGTAGAAGCGTAATTGACTCATGTTACAAATATGAAGCCGATTGGTAAGGTAGTTTCGCCACCACGGATTTTCCTTTTTTCCTTATCTTCGTACGGATACGCTGGAAGTGGGTGGTGGGAGGCGGTTGGGGGTGTGGTGGGGGGAAGGCAGAAGGGTAAGGGACTTGTCACACAAATATGGAACCGATTGGTGCAGTCGTTTCGCCGCCACATATTTTCCTTTTTTTCCTTCTGACGGGACCGACAGTCAGCGAGTGTGTGGGAGGAGGAATTTGGGATTTTTTTTTTGGGGTAGCCAAAAGGGTAAGGTACATATGGTAAAAATATGAAAGCCATAGGTGCAGTCGTTTCGCTGCTACGATTTTTGTTGATAATATAAACAGACTCGTGTGACACTCATGTAGACTCGCGTGACACTCATGTAGACTCGCGATCATTAAATTTCTAAATAGTACAACGCGAGTCTACACGAGTGTCACACGAGTCTACAGGAGTTTACGCGACTCTATGCGACTTGGCATCCTACTCCCACTTGACTCTCCAATTTTTGTGTAGGTACAAAAATTTTGGCTGCGTTCGCGAGTCTACGCGGTCCACCGCGAGTCTGTGCGAGTGTCGACGAATTTGGGATAATCATTGGCGAGTGCAAAAATTTCATCACTCGCGTTGGAGTTGTGCTCCGACTCACCAATGTGTGAACCTGGCTTAAGGTTATTTTGATCTCAATTAATTTATGATCTGAGTATGTTGTGTCCGATATGTTTATGCTGTGTACTAGAGAGTCATTGTTAGTGAAGACAAGGTCAAGATATTGTTTTCCCGTGTGGGTTCGGCAATATGCTGGTTAAGACTAAAATAGTCGCAAAGTGTAAAAAGCTCTCTCGGATTTGCTTCCATGGTGTTATTTGCCACTACAGTACTTGGTTTTCTACTTGTCTCCATTTAATGTTTGGTAGGTTAACCCTTCAAACCCGGTTGGTACACACGTGTACCATTTTTTTTTGGCCCCAGGAACCCGGGTGGTACTACATTGTACCATTGCTTGAAAGCCTGTGAGCTTCGTGTGCGAGGCGTCGGTCCGACGCATGTAAACAACAGCCGGCTGGACCGACGCTCCGCATCTCCGGCCACAAGAAGGAGAGCGTCGCTTGTTCGTGTGTGCCTGTATGTTGTTGTTCAGTATCGAAAAGTGGTGTAAAGTGGCTGGTTTGGCCATAAAGTTATCTCCAATGAAATCATCATCACAGCTCACCCAGTTGACTTAGAGAGCTCTACTTAAGGCCATTTTACAGGTAAATAACACAGCTACGCTTGGGGATGCGCGGGAATGCGGGAAGCAGTCTGATTAACGAATATACGGTAGCCTAGCCTAGACGTTTTTCGGCCAAAACACCCGGATTTCGAGGAATATATATATAATATATAGCCGGGGTCGGAGGGTTAAAGTCTCCTAGCCACATAAAATTTGGTGTTGGGTTCCCCAGTGCTTCCACTTGTTTTTTTATTTTGTTGAGCTGGGTTTTGAATTCTTCTAGGGATGAATGTTACAATAACTGCTAAATTTATGGATTCTATTTGAACTCCCAGTATTTCCACCACTTCATTACTGTTATTTAGGAATTCAGTACATATCAGTGAGTCGTGGATGTACAAGGCTACACCTCCACGTGTTCTATGCGTTCTGTCCGCTCTGTGTAGGTTATAACCTTACCTTACCTTTTGATAACTTTTGATGTGTTCGCCACTCTTCTAGCGGCACCAAGGAGCGCGACGCCCCTCGTTATGGGTGGTGAACCAGGAATCCATACTTCACTATCCTCTTGATCTTTAATGTGAGTTTCTGTGAGAGCCGCAAATATAGCGTTTCCTTCTTCTAGCAGGCCCCTAATAAATGGTACCGGTACTTTGTTTGTAGTTCTGTTTTTTAGGCCTTGGATATTTGCAAACAAGAATGGGGAGAGATTTTTTGGAGAACTATGTGTTTCTAATAGTCTTCGGGAGGTACTCGCCACTCTTGGGTGGCCAGGAGGTACTCACCTAATTGTACTCACCTAATTGTAGTATACAGGATTTGAGCCTAAGCTCGTGTTGTCCTGTCTCTCTCTCTACATTTATCCAATTTTGCTTTAAAAGTTTGGATATTTCTTGCTCCCACCACCTCCCCATCCAACTTATTCCAACACTCAATGCTTCTATACGGGAAGCTGAACTTTCTTACATCAGACTTACATATAACTTTCCTCAACTTACAATCATGACCCCTGGTTCTTCCCTCGTCCCTCACCACAAAATCTCCCTTGTCGATCTTCTCAAAACCTTTCACACACTTAACCCTCCAGCCCCGGTTATGTATTATATATATATTCCTCGAAACCCGGGTGTTTTGGCCGAAAAACGTCTAGGCTAGGCTACCGTATATTCGTTAATCAGACTGCTTACCGCATTCCCGCGCATCCCCAAGCGTAGCTGTGTTATTTACCTGTAAAATGGCATTAAGTAGAGCTCTCTAAGTCAACTGGGTGAGCTGTGATGATGATTTCATTGGAGATAACTTTATGGCCAAACCAGCCACTTTACACCACTTTTCGATACTGAACAACAACATACAGGCACACAAGAACAAGCGACGCTCTCCTTCTTGTGGCCGGAGATGCGGAGCGTCGGTCCAGCCGGCTGTTGTTTACATGCGTCGGACCGACGCCTCGCACAGCAAGCTCACAGGCTGTGACGTCGTGGGTGCATAAGAGGCCTTCCGGGTACCTGGTACATGCTTTTTTATGGGCGTACATGAGGTCATCCGGGAACCAAGGGTTAAACATCATGATCATGTCACCTCTCTCTCTCCTCTCCCTCAGCGTTGGCAGCTTTAGCCTCTCCAATCTTTCCTCATAAGGCAGGTCTCTAAGGCTAGCTATCATCTTAGTGGCAACTCTCTGAACTCTTTCCATTTTTTTATTATGTTTTATAAGGTGTGGAGACCACACCACTGCTGCATACTCCAGTCTTGGTCGTATTATTGTCCCTATTATTTTTGCTAACATCTCTTCATCTAAATAATTCAGAGCTATTCTCATGTTAGTCAACACTGCATAGGTTTCACCAGTTATTTTATTTATATGCTGTTCAGGTGACAAGCTGTCTGCCACAACTACCCCTAGGTCTTTTGCTTTCACAGCTTTACTAATTATTTCATCTCCTATTTTATATCCCCAAGAAGGTCTATATTTACTTTTTCCCATCTCAAGAACCTGACACTTACTCGTGTTGAATTCCATTTCCAAGTTTGACTCCACTCATATAACTTATCTAGGTCTCTCTGTAATTCTTCACAACTACTCCTACTTGTAATATGCTTCATTAATTTTGCATCATCAGCAAACATAGATATATATGAGCCTATTCCCATTTGAAGGTCGTTGATGAAAACCAAAAACATGATTGGGGCCAACACCGATCCTTGAGGCACTCCGCTTTTTACCCTTTTCCACGAGGAGAACTTTCCTTTTATTACTGTTCGCATTTCCCTCCCAATTAAATAGTTTTCCATCCACTTTAATAATACTCCCTCAACCCGCCCCACAATCCTGAGCTTCCACATTTATAGAGCTCTCGTCTCACACACGAGGGGTCGGGGGTTCAATCCCCGGCCGGGCGGAGACAAATTGGGCTCGTCTCCTTTCATGTGTTAGCCTCAGTTCACCTAGCTGTAAATAGGTACCTGGAATAAGTGGACGACGTTGTGACGTCCCATCTGGGGTTGGCAAAAATGGTACAAGGCGAGATGGGTATCATATGGTTCACCTAAGCTGATGGCTACCTAAGCCTTCGGGCGAGACGGTACCGTCTATAGTGAGAATGGTACCATACAGATCCACCCTAAGCCTTCGTTTCCGATGTCGCCAATTGGCTAAAAATACAGACTACACACACATCCACAGCCATTCCAACGATACATATAACACCTACACATATAGGAGGCGGGAAATAACGAGCATGCTCACTCCCGCAATACAACTAGAGTAAATACAACTAGAGTAAATACAACAATCTCTTATGAGGCACCTTATCAAATGCCTTCTTGAAATCTAAGTAAATACAATCCACCCACCCCTCCCTCCCTTGTACAATGTCAATTACCCTATCATAGTAACTCAACAAATTTGTGGTACACGAATGACCTTTTCTGAACCCGAACTGCTTGCTTGAAATTATTTCCCTCTCCTCCAACATACCCACCCATCTTTTTCTAATAATCTTTTCACAAAGCTTGCATATAACACTCGTTAAGGATACCGGTCGATAATTTAGCGGGTCTTCTTTATTTCCACTTTTATATATTGGAGTTATATTTGCTTGTTTCCATTCTAAGGGAAGTTCCCCCTTGTTTAACCTCTGAAGTGCGCACGGGGGTAAATGAAAACGTCCCCCTGTGCTGACGTATTTGAGGTTTTTCGTCACTAAAATATTCATTGTACCATTAATAGCATTAATAATTATCCATATGCGCCTATTATGGGTTGATTATAAAGGTATTAACCTGAAACAACAATAAAACGAGTGAAAACAGCGTTTGGATGGTCAAAATCGGAGATATAGCCCGCGAGTTGTATAATCTATGGGTGAGGCAAACTCCTTTCCCGCCAATTTCCCCCAAGGCCACTGAGACACAGTCGATCGATACTCTCTCTCTCTCTCTTGCACTCGATGGCCATCAGTGATGACAACACCCTGCTTGCAACTCGCTAATGTTAGCACGAAAATATACCTCAGAATAAGGGAATAATAGGGAAAATAGGTGATAACTGAGGAATAGGAGGAAAGTGGGGAAGGAGGGGAGGTAGAGGACTGAGATTTTGCATGGCCCAGGGGCCAAAAAAAAAAAAAAATAAAAAAAAAAAAAAAATAAAAAAAAAAAAAATTTTTCGATGTAAAAAGTTGATTTTTAGTTTTACTTACTCCAGAGAGTCTTCCCGCAGTCCGCCGGCCGAACTCTAAAGAGTCTTCCCGCAGTTCCCAGGTTAATGAGTGTTGAACAATATTAAAAATAGGTCTCACTAGTTGTTCAGAACATTCTCTCAATACCCATCCAGCAATGTTATCTGGGCCCACAGATTTTCTCACGTCCAATTCTTCCAACAATGATTTTAGTTCATCCTTGTTGACTTCTATCGACTCTAGTCCCTGTATCTCGTTCAATTCCACCACAGGTTCTACATAGTCATCCTCCTCCACAAACACGGATGTTAATGTATCATTCATAATTTCACACATACCCACTGTGTCTTCATATAATTGACCCTCTACCCTAAGCTTTGTTATTTTGTCCTTTATTTTTGTTTTGCCGTTGATATAACTATAGAACAGTTTGGGTTCTTTATTACATTTGTTTACTATATCTTTTTCAAAGTTCTTTTTCTCCTCTCTTATAGTCTTGACATAGTTGTTTCTAGCATTCTTATACTCATTCCATTTTTCCTCAGTGTGTCTCCTTCTCACTTTATTCCATGCAGAGTCCTTTTTGTTCTGGGCAATGTGACATCGCATGTTAAACCACTCTTTCTCCTTAACCAGCTTTCTATCCTTAAACCCCTTCAACCCGGATGACCTCTTGTACACCCATAAAAACCTTGGCCCACGCAACCCGGAAGACCTCTTAAACACCCATGACGTCACAGCCTGTGAGCTTGGTGTGCGAGGCGTCGGTCCGACGCATGTAAACAACAGCCGGCTGGACCGACGCTCCGCATCTCCGGCCACAAGAAGGAGAGCGTCGCTTGTTCGTGTGTGCCTGTATGTTGTTGTTCAGTATCGAAAAGTGGTGTAAAGTGGCTGGTTTGGCCATAAAGTTATCTCCAATGAAATCATCATCACAGCTCACCCAGTTGACTTAGAGAGCTCTACTTAATGCCATTCTACAGGTAAATAACACAGCTACGCTTGGGGATGCGCGGGAATGCGGGAAGCAGTCTGATTAACGAATATACGGTAGCCTAGCCTAGACGTTTTTCGGCCAAAACACCCGGATTTCGAGGAATATATATATAATACATAGCCGGGGCTGGAGGGTTAAATGTTGGTACATATTTATCTACCCCCTCCCTGTAAATGTCTAGTAACATGGTGTATTTTACCTGAATATTCTGTTCTTGCTCAATAAATGACCAATCTATATTTGCAAAGTATCCTCGTAATGATTCATAATCCGCCTTACTATAATTTAGTCTATATTCCCTATGTTCCTCCTCTCTGCCTTCCAGAAATTCCACTGTCAATTCAAATTCAATCACAGCATGATCGCTTTTTCCCATGGGACTCAAATATGTTAGGTTCTTTATTTCTTGGGGGTCTTTGGTGAATAATAAGTCGAGTCTTGATGGTTCATCACCTCCTCTAAATCTTGCATTTTCCATAACGTGTTGTGTTAATAGATACCCCATTGTTAGTTCAAGAAATTTGCTACCCCAAGTATTTTCATTTGAACCCGCATCCAAACATTCCCAATCCACCTCCCCGCAATTAAAGTCCCCTGCAAGAATAAGCCTATTTTTCCTTTTACAAATAATTTCTAACATACGCAAGGTTTCCAAAATTAATTCATTATATTCATCGTTGCTCCAAGATCCAAGGTGCTCTAGGTGTTGTATGTGCTCTTCCATCTCCGTCAATCTCCTCATCTTCATCTGCCAGTTCTCTCCTTGCCTTCTTCCTCTGTCTCGTCCTCGCGAAGCTGGAGAGTTTTTTGGGTTGCCAGTACCATTTGTGATGTTACTTGCATACCTCCATGTACAGTACTTCTAATATGAAAATCGTGTCAGTTAGTATTATAGCAGGTCTTTTCTTTCAGTGACGACTTGCAGATGGTTGGGTGGTGGTATCTGCATTTTCCATCACTTATTAGTCTGTTGCAAATTTGTGGGTGGGCAAATCTGCATTTTCCTCTAATATCATCGTTTTGCCCAAAATAGCACCGTCTTTTCAGGTAATATCTGCATATTGGTGAAGGTGACTGAGAGCTGTTATGTGGTGAGCTATGCTGCGGGGCTAGTTGGGTCTGGGAGGGGGAGGTCTGGTAGTTGGGGGAAATAGTGGTGTGGTGTTATGAGGTGGTGTAGAGGGGGGCTGGGTGTGATGATCTGCCGGGCGTAAGTAGGCAGATGGCAGAGGTGTGGAGGGGAGCGGTGTGGGCGGGTCATGTGGGGAGGCGGGAGGCGGCAGTGGTGTGGTATTTGGTGACGTCGCGGTGTTGCGAGGTGGTGGGGAGGGGGCTGATGTAGTGGCGAATAACTCCAGAGAAGCAAATGCGAGAGAACGATTTAAACTTTGCGACTTTTTTAGTCTTACCCAGCATATTGCCGAACCAACACGCGAAAACAATATCTTAAGACTTTGTCTTCACTAACGACAGTGTTAACATATAGGACACAACATAGCAAGGCGAGCAAGGATTTAACCCTTCCTGCCCAGTTGTCATTTAAAAATGACACCGCGGCAGATGGACAGGAGCCCGGGTGTCATTTTAAAATCCGTAAGCTTGAAAGCCTATTAAGCGTGGTTTGAAAGCCGTGCGTCGAACTGTATGTAAACAAAGCCGGTCCGAGCGACGCGCACCTTCAAAAACAAGGAGAAGTCAGACTGTTGTTGTTATTGTTTAGTAGAACGAGAATTAGTGTTTGTTATTGTCCGATATTGCTAACATCGCATCAAAATTCTCTCCACGGAAATCATCACCAGAACTGAACCAGTTGACCTAGATAGCTTTACTTAATGCCAGTCTACAGATACAATACAGGACTACATTTTGAGATGTGTGTGAATTCTCTAGCAATTAAAATAACAAAGCTAGGCCTAGGCCTATTACGATGTTTTTTGGCCAGATCGCCCGGATCCTAGTGCTGTCATTTAGAAGGCGGGCCTGGGGGGGGAGGTTAAGAGTCAATATTAACAAAACCAAGGTTATGCATTGTAGATTAAGACGAGGCAATGTGGAAAAGAGCGGTGCATACCCATGTGCAGTGTGTGGAAAGGGTGTGGGCGCTAACTCGATTCGATGTAGCATCTGTCGATGTTGGGTGCACCATGGGAGTATGCCCTGTAGCAGAATAAAAGGACCCCTGTCGAAGGATTAGTCAGAAATCGAGAAATTTGAGTGCGTAGTGTGCAAAGGCGAGCTTGTGTTAAATGATGATCCTGTGGCTGTGAATTTTGGAAATGAGTCATTGGAGCTGGTGGACAAGTTTCATTACCTAGGAGATACAATCTCTGCCGGTGGAGGGGCCAAGGCTGCCACTGTCGCTAGAATTAGATGTGGCTGGGGGAGGTTCAGAGAACTGCTGCCAATTCTGACCATGAAAAGAATGCCTCTCCCCTGAAGGGAAAGGTGTATGCCTCATGTGTTAGAAGTGCAATGACGTATGCCTCAGAAACATGGGCCGTTAAAGTAGAGGATGTCAACAGAATGGAACGTAATGAGATGAGAATGGTGAGATGGATGTGTGGGGCCAGGCTGCAGGATAGAATAACAAATGATGAGCTGAGGAGACGTTTAGGTATAAAGAGTACTGTACAGTCTGACCTGCCAATACGCGAGCTTTTAATACGCGATTCACCTTATACGCGAGGAGGGGGTCGAATCATACCCAAAACTTTCAAAACGCGTGATGTGCCTTTAAAACGCGAATCCGGGCCCGATATAAGGGCAATTCCAGGGAGTTCAGCTAATACGCGAGGCCCCCCACCATTCCGCGCCAGTTACGTAGGCATGCAGGGCATTGTGGGATACGCCAGTCTACCCTCAGTCCACGCTCGCGCAACAGCTGTCCGACTCGTGTTGGACATTTACTGTTAATTTTAAGGTGAGTTTATTATTATTGTTATACAGTATTTTCTTATGATTTGGATGTTTATGTATACATATATGTACCTTTTGTGGCAATTGACGGAGATAAATAGGCCTAAAGTAGACAACTTGGAGTCAGTGCCGCCCATATCGATTTATTCCCATATAATACTCTATTGCTAATACGCAAATTTTCATTCCGCGCCCTCACGTGTCGCCCATATTCTCGCGTATTGGCAGGCCAGACTGTACTAGCGAGGAGATGCGCACAAGTAGACTGGGATGGTATGGACATGCGGAGAGAATGGATGAACAAAATTGGGTGAAAAGATGCAGGTCTGTGATTGTGGAGGGAGCTGCACCAAGGGGTGGACCGAGGAAGACCTGGGATCGGACTATGTGTGCCGATCTCGGATCCAGGAACTTGACAAGTGAAGCAGCCCCTACAGGGATGCCTGGAACGCCGCCATTAGGACAAGAGACTGAAACTGCACGTATGTGTGGAGTACTCAGTCTTAAAATTGTATGTATGTACAGTATATATATCATAAACTAATTGAAATCAAAACAACCCTAGCATGTGTACAGAACACCTCAGAAGCTAGACTGAAAACTGGCCCCTTCAGAAAATTTAATTTCAACAGCAAAAATATAAGGTGGGAAGAGGTAAACTATTTTCATTAATTTCACTCCAACACCAAACACTTTCCAAAGAAATTAATGAAAGCATGTGATCCACCGGGATTCGAACCTGGGTTACCACATACAGATTTTAAACACTAACCATTACACCATCAAGGCAGTTATAAGTATATATGGTTGGTATAGCACATGACTACAATTAATATCCATTTATCAAATACTGGACATTACTCTAATCATGTACTACACCAAACTGCACTTATGAATAGCCTATGGTTAAGTGAGAGGGAAGGATACTCATGGGGCACAGATCATATAGACCGACCTCGCTACGAAATATCCCTGAACCTAATGATAATCTGATGATGCAGTTTTTACCACCATACACTCCCAGCTGAATAGCTGGGCTAGGGTGGGTGCCCTGATGAATCAGGGACTTCAGTGAATAGTAGCCACAGATTGCTAGACCGCACCGTTCACCAACAGCACTGACATCTGCCAATAACTCACTGGCTGGCCCGAGACTCGAACCGTCAACCTCACAGTTATACTACCCCTATTTTTAAATTATTTTCCTTTCGAAACCGAGTCTTTTTTAGTCTTACCAAATTCAGGAAGCCCTACTGATGTTCGAATTATGGGAGTCTGGGGAAAGCAGCCCCCAAGTTAAGTTAGGTTGTCATGTTAGATTAATGCTTCCATTGAAAATGAGAGTCGGCGAGGTAGACACTCGCGGACACCGCGTAACGCATACAAACCAATCACCCGCCTTCTCTGATGATAATATTGTCATTAACATAACCTAACCTAGGGGCTGCCGCCCCCATACCCCCACTGCTCTAAATAATGATCTATCTATCTATCTATCTATTGCCTGACGCCGTGATCCCCGAAGGGGTGGCCACGAACGAACCGCCCCCATGCACCTCTGTCCCCAGTCAGTCGACGCCCCTCCCCCCAACCAGCACCGCCTTCATTCATGTAGTTCCTCACTCCATCCTTCCACCTCATATTCGGTCTACCTCTCCCCCTCTGTCCCTCCACCTCGCTCTCGTACACCCTCTTAGTCATTCTCTCGCTTTCCATATGTTCCATATGGCCGAACCATCTCAAGTTGTTCCTTTTCACACTTTCCAGCACATCTACCTCCACACCACACCTCCTTCTTACTTCCTCATTAGTCTGTCTATCCCTCCATGTAATTCCGCACGCACTCCTTAAGTAATTAATTTCCACTGCTCTCACTCTTGGTCTGAGTCTCTCAACCAACGTCCATGCTTCGCTTCCGTAAGTCAGTGTCGGGATTACCACACTGTCATGCAAGGACTTCTTCACTTCCATACTGACCACCCTATTTCTTGTTACTGCTTTTAGCGTTCCTACAACCCTCTTCCCCTGTTGTACCCTCTCCCGCACCTCTTCATCCATAGTCCCATCTTTACTCAACACACTGCCCAGATACTTAAAAGAGTTGACGATCTCCATAGCCTGACCGTTCAGCTTCACCTCACACTCTGTGACTTCACCCCTTTCGAAGACCATAACCTTGCTCTTCCCCGTATTTACCTTCAAATTCCGTTTTTCGCACACTGTTCCAAACTCATTTACCAGACCCTGCAACTCCCATTCATTATCACTCATCAGAACTGTATCATCCGCAAACAGCAGTATAGGTAGCTTCCACTCAATTCCCTCCCTTTTCAGCGATACACCAACATCCACTGCTCTTGATAGTATTTCTTTCATAACTCCATCCATATATACAGTAAACAACCACGGGGACATCACACACCCCTGTTTCAAACCAACATTCAGGTCAAAGAACTCGCTCTGCTCACTCTCCACACGTACTGCCGCCTTTGCACCCTCATACATGCTCTTCACTGCTTTCAGCAACTTGCCCTCTACTCCGTATATTCTAAGTACTTTCCACAAACCTTCTCTATCCACTCTGTCATAGGCCTTCTCCAAGTCCATAAAGGCAACATACACCTTTTGTTTCTTCTCCAGATACTTCTCCACAACACAATTCAGGGTAAAAATCTGATCTACACATCCTCTTCCCTTCCTAAAGCCTCCCTGCTCGTCGCCTATCCATTTCTCCGTTCTCACTCTCACTCTCTCAATCACTACCCTACTGTATACCTTCCCTACTACGCTTAGAAGACATATTCCTCGGTGGTTACCACACACTCCTCTTTCCCCTTTGCCCTTATATAGGGGGACTATTATGCCAGTCTTCCAGTCATCGGGTGCACTCCCCTTCTCCCATGCTAGTTTGCACATTTTCCATACCCATTCTAAATAATGATGAAGACATAAAATCACTAAAAAGTACTGCAGGAGAGCGAAAAACACCTTCGAGATCATGCGTCGTAAGAAAATGGGTTTACAGAAAACGGAGTTTCAGGGGTACAGTCGTCAAACCGCGGCGGACGATTCTCACTTTAATGATGGGTTTTTAATACTTGAATGTATCAATTTCAAGTCAAATATACATGTCCAAGCATCATCGAACCATACTAAGTCTACTACTAATAATATTAACCTATTAGGACCAACAAAATAGCGACCAAACAGGGGTAGTGAAGGTGTAGATTTATCCGGATTTTAAACACTAACCATTACACCATCAAGGCAAAGAACTATTTAAACTTTACGACTTTTTTAATCTTACCCAGCATATTGCCGAACCAACACACGAAAACAATGTCGTAAACCTTGTCTTCACTAACAATGACTCCCTAGTTCAAAGTGTTAACATAACGGACACAACATACTCAGATCATAAATTAATTGAGATAAAAACATCCCTAGCATGTGTACAGAACACGTCAGGACCTAGACCAAAACCTGGCCCCTTCAGCAAATTTAACTTCAATAACAAAAATAGGGTAGAATGTAGAGTTTGGGCGTACCGCCAGCCTTGTTTACACTACGCGGAGCGGCGTCGGACGCTTGCCATCCTGCTCCCGTATATTTTGACTGCCTTTGGATACAATATGTTGAGAGGGGGCTTTGCCCCCCCTCACCCCTCCATAACACATTGTCATCATCATATATATTGCCAGCAGAAGGCAAATAACCGAAAAAAATCGCCGTCAAAATAGACACGAACTTAACCACGGCGATCAACAAATGTAAACATGACGACGGCGGCGGACGCTTGCAATCATGTTCCTGTCTATTTGAATGCCATTGGATACAATAATATGTTGAGGGGGGGCTTTTCCCCCTCACCCCCCCATGACATATTGTTATCATATATACAGTATTGCCAGCAGGAACCAAATAACCGGAAAAAATCGCCGTCAATATAGACGCGAAGTTTACCGCTGCGATCACCCTATGTAAACATGACGATCGTACGCCCGGAATCTATATCCATCCCCAAAAATATAAGGTGGGAAGAGGCAAACCAAGAAATGAAAGAAATAGACTGGGAAGATTTAATGAACAACCGGAGTTACCGGACACCATCAAAATGCCTAGTCCTATTAACAGAAACCATGACCCAAATTTGTAGCCACCACATACCAGAAAGACAAACAAGAACAGGAAAGAAGGAAGCTGTACAGAAGAAACTTACTAACACAAAGATGCACGCAACAAAATCTACAGGATAGATAAAAGGCCAAAATAGATAGAGAAATTGTGGAAATTGGACAATGACTAAGAATCTCATATGAACAACAACAAATAGAAGAGAGCAAATCTATTGCAGGTATAAAGACAAATTCCAGGTACAGTATTTATTTTCATACGCCAAACAAAAGGCTAAAAGCACATCAAACATCGGCCCACTAAGTAAAGATGATGGATCATTCACAGGGGACAAAAAGGAAATGAGCAAACTCTTACGTCTGCAGTATGAAACAGCCTTCAGTACATACATAACATTTTGAGACTGAGTGCTCCACACATAGGCTACGTGCAGTTTCAGTCTCTTGTCCTAATGAGCCTGACGAAACAAAAGATATCAAAGACAAAAATTAATTTTGGGATGGATGTAGTTTTCAGGCGTACGGTCGTCATGTTTACATAGGGCAACCGCCGCGGTTAACTTAGCGTCCATTTTGACGGCGATTTTTTTCGGTTATTTGCCCCCTGCTGGCAATATATATGATGACAATATGCCATGGGGGGGGGATGGGGCAAAGCCCCCCTCAACATATTATTGTATCCAAAGGCAGTCATAATAGACGGGAACATGATGGCAAGTGTCCGCCCCGGCTCCGCGTAAACAAGGCTGGTGGTATGCCCGAACTCTACATTCTACCCTTAATTTTTCATAATTAACCCCCCAGATTCTGGCCCAAAAGACATAGCAGAAGCTATCACCAACGTGCCATCCCACTCGGCACCAGGGCCGGACTCATGGAGTTCGATCCTAATAAAGAAATGTAAGGAAAACCTCTCAAAACCCCTGGCTATAATGTGGAGGAGGAGTCTAGACACTGGAGAAATACCAGATAGCTTGAAAAATGAAATAATTGCCCCTTTGCATAGGTAAAATCTCAACATTCATGGAAAAAATTAACTACACAACACCGGTCAACAGGGTGTCGAACAAGAGTAATATTGTTTGAAGATTTGAATGAATATGAGAAGAAAAACAAGAAAATTAACACGAAATAGGATTGTTTGGGCCATTTTATCACTTCCAAAGACATAATTTGAACTATAAACCACAATTTCATCCTTACATATACAAAAATAAAGACTAAAAATAATGGACTCGGGTCTCGTTTGACAGCAAGAATGTAGTTACCGGGTGTACCGCCCGTCTTGTTTACACTACGCGGACGCTCACCATCATGTTCCCGTCTATTTTGACCGCCTTTGGATACAAAAATACATTACCCTAACCAAACAACTTAACCTAACCTAGTATTATAGATTTATACGGTAAGTATTTATAGATGATTTATGTTGTATGTCGGTAGTGGTACACCCGGTAACTACATCCATCCCCAAAATTCTTGACTGTCTTCGTGGTGCAATGCATAAGTGTGTTGATTTTCGGTGTGAGCATCCTAGGTTCGAATCCCCGGACTGCCACATGTGTTTGTTAATTTCATTAATCGAGTTTAGGGGTTGTTGTTGTTGTTCCCTAAGCTGCCTGGCCGAACAGCCCCGAGTCCCTGAGGAAGGCCATGGCCACAATCGGGCTTTCCCACAGAGCTCTCATTGAGTGTAGATTGTGTTGTTGGTGTAAGTGGTTGTGTGAAATGCAGTCTTCTATGATGTGTTTAATGGTATGGGGTGCTGTGTTACATCCCGGGCAGGCGTCGACAACGGAGTCATCCAGTCTCTTCTGATAGCTCAGGAGAGCTGGATGGTGTCCGCATCTCAGCCTGGCCAGGTGGACTCTGTCCTCGCGAGGAAAGGAGGATTCGGAAGGATGGATTTCGGGAGGTCGTGCATGCAGCTGCGTGTTGTCTGTGAGCGAGTGGATGGATCGGCGAGAGATATGAGTATGGATGTGCTTCTGGAAATTGGTTCGGGGTGGGCAGGGAGGGAGAGAGGACAATAATTGTGTGTGATACCGTGTGCTGGCTGTTGTTTTGATATTTCTTGGTGTCTGTGGGTGTGTTGCCATGTAGTTCAGTGGGTGGTCTTGGTTCGTGGAGGCTGCTGCCAGGAATTGAGTGCCTCTCATGTCCAGATGGTCTTTGACTTTGAGGATTTTGGTTTCTTGATGTAGGTGATCTGTGGGTGCAGTAGCTGTGCAGCCTGTAATGATCTTCAGGGCTTTGTTTTGAATAGTCTGTAAGGTCTTATGATGTGTTTCAGCTAGGTTAGAAGCCCAGGCTGGGCTTGCGTATTCCATCACTGATCTTATGTATTGTTTATACAGTGGAATCTCCAATCTCGATCATAATTGGTTCCCACAAATACCGATCGAGATTCGAAATATCGAGATGCGAAGTTAACTTCTTATGGGAAAAGATACAATCGGTTCCAGCCACTTGCCGACTAACCTACATCAAATCTGTCAATTTTCACATTTGCCCCCCACAATCACATGCAATATATATAATATGTTAAAATAGATAAAATTAATAATGAAAGAGTTTTATTTTTACCTTATATTTATTGATAAAGAGGTTTGTGTGGTTGATTGTTGGTTCCGAGGCGAACGCAGTTAGGTTACTGCGTCTCCGCACCCGGCGCACAGTCACCGTCATCAATTCTTGCAATTGCTTCCCTCACCCTGTCACCACTAGTACCGGCATTTTATGAATGCGATAAAAAAAGGTCCAGGTAGACGACTTCACAATACAAGTTTTCAAGCGAATGGCGGATGTGTGACTGGTACACCAAGTGGCCGCTAGATCTACCGACTTCAATAAATTTTCCATGGTATAAAGTTTAATCAAGTTTTCTTTTGTCTTTACTATTATTATATATTAGATTTTCCTCATACAAATAATAATGTATATTAAAACATGGTAAAGTAATTTGTATTACTACGTAAATGAAAGCGGCAGGGACAGGTTAGACTACCGCTTGAGACGATCGATACTAGCGGTACATTAGTACAGGTGAACAAAACACAATGACTGTGAGGTTCACACATCGATTTGGTCAAGATTAATCTGTTTATATTAGTATATAAGCATCTAGCATCGATATTTAGCTATTAGCTATCGAGATTAAAGATTTTTCACCGAGATTTGTGATTGGGGAGAGCTTGAAGGTGGCATCGAGATGCGAAATATCGAGATGAGATTGATCGAGATATGTGAGCCTACTGTATACTGTGGTGGTAGTTTCTTTGTTGTGTCCAAATTTTGTGTGAGCAAGTGACCTGAGTCTAGGGGTAAAGTTGGTTAGTGGAGAGAACATAATAATCCCTACAAGAATAGAAAACGGGGATGTCATTTACACCGATTGGCAAGAATGTTAAGTGTGGGCGTACCGCCAGCCCTGTTTACACTACGCGTAGTGGCGTCTGACCTTTCCCATCATGTTCCCGTCTATTTTGACTGCCTTTGGATATAAAAATACATTACCCTAACCAAACAACCTAACCTAACCTAGTATTCATGTAGTAATGACAGGGGGCAAATAGCAGAAAGTATAGCGTCGAAATAGACGGGAACGTAACTGCGAGCGCACATGACGACCGTACGCCCGAAAACTACATCCATCCCCACCGATTTTGTCAAGGCATTTGATAAATGTGATGATGGTATTATCGCACACAAACTTAAATCAAAAGCCACCTGCTCAACCAGCTCAACAGACTTCTTACTAGAGTTATTTATCTAATTGTTTTCAACATAAATCACCCAAGAATACGAGGCTCGCCGAAAACTGACCTTAGAGTTTTCCATAGCCCCTTTTCGTAATCTACAACTAAAGAGATAACCGAATATTTTTAATCATGTCTACAATCGTCGGTGTTTAACCCTTCAGACCCGGAAGGGCTCTTAAACACCCATAAAAAACACCCGAGCTACCCGGAAGGGCTCTGAGACACCCATGAGCTCAAAACCTGTAAGCTTGGTGTGCGAGGCGTACGTCCGACGCATGTAAACAACAGCCGGCTGGACCGATGCCCCACATCTCCGGCCACAAGAAGGAGTGCGTCGCTTGTTCGTGTGTGCCTGTATGTTATTGTTAAGTATCGAAAAGTAGTGTAAAGTGGCTGTTTTTGCCATAAAGTTATCTCCAATGAAATCATCATCACAACTGAACCAGTTGACTTAGAGAGCTCTACTTAACGCCATTCTACAGGTACGAAACACATCTACGCTTGGGGATGCGCGGGAATGAGGAAGCAAGCCAAATAACAAAGATGCGGTAGCCTAGGCGTAGACGTTTTTCGGCCAAAACCCCCGGGTTTCGGGGTATATATATATATAATACATAGCCGGGGCTGGAGGGTTAAGATCGTCATTGTCCAGAAATCTAAAATGTAGACCACTTAGACTGAATCAGAAAAAGAATAGTTTGTCAATTGAACCATTAACCATTTGAAGCATATGCATTTTTAGTTAGGCCTACCGTATATGTTATGTCTCTCATTAGAAGTTTTAAACAGCTTAAGAAGGATCTGTAGAAATGAAACATGTAAAGACTATCAAAATTAACACTTGATTTGCGTAAATGAATAATTAATATTTCCCGACCAACCTTTAGGCGGGAAATATTACCGAAACTACCACTAATTTTCCCATGGGTTTTCTTTTTGGTTTTAGGTAGTTTGCATCATTATACAATAGTTGAAATTAGCTACAATCCCCAGAAAATTTTATTTCTCCCATTAGGCCTATCCAACGATCTTAAAACACTCAGATGTAAGTAATTTTCAGACTACTGTAATTTATATACAATTTGTTTTGCCTTTGGATACAGGATGAGTTGATACTGGGCTGATTAAAAAAAAAAAAATAGACCTTGGATTATATAAGGCCCACCAGTAAAACTTATATCAGTCTTGCCGCACTTGCCGGGTTAATAAGAGTTTCACTGCCGTCAATAGGGAGAATTATAGGGAGTTTTTTGTTTTTACAGTACTGTACTTTATATAGTGCACATAAAATGTATCTCCGGAGATTGAAACACATTTTAATATGATCTTTGTAACATCCTTATTCTATACTAGCCTTCAAATATTGAGAAATAATTAGTGGTAGTTTCGGTAATAAGTACCCTTTAGGCTAATGGTGTTTTAACAGATTGAAACCATTACGCCATCAGACAAAATATTAGTGGTCCGAGTCAGCCAATATCATGCTCCGAGTCTGCCAATGGCATGGTCCGAGTCAGCCAATGGCATGGTCCGAATCGGCCACTGATATGGTCCGAATCAGCCTCGTTGTGGGCCGAATCGACCAAGGTCCGAATAAGCCGGCATTCGTCTAGACCGATGGAAATGTGTTAACAGTATATAAAACACTGTAAAAAACTAACTAAAACGTGTGATCAAGTTGGTCTGTGATCGAACAGGGTGTGGAAGAACTGGTTTGTGATGAAACATCAGTCCTTGTTCATAATCAATAATTCAGCTACCCAGCATCCCCTTCAGGCTTCAGGTACAAATAACTGATCAATAGGTGGCAACTCTAGTATCCACTATAGTCTACTGGTACTTAAGAAATGCTTCATGAGTAGTTAATAGTCTGTGTCTATATGAAATGTTACATATAGGCTAGCCTAGGTAACACAAAAAAGGACAAATAATATACAGTTACCTTTTAACCCTAACTATTCAGTGAGCTAAATTACCACATCCAAGAATCATAAAGGAAGGAGGTGAGATGTTAGTAGAGCCATTAATTTTTTTATTTGGGGTATCTTTTAACCCTTGTCTAGCAGTGTGTTTTGGGCTATTTTGGGCATATTCAGGCCCTCCTGAATGATCAATCAAGTATCTGCATGAAAAGATATGTATTCAGCAAAAACTAGGCGCTAAAACCTGCAAAATGAGACCAGAACGAGCTACGTAGCAGTCGTGGTTCTCATGCAGTGGTGCCACCAACATGGGAGTTTAGCGTATAGCGGTATATTTTTCCCAGCTATGCTCACTACTGGCTACACTGCCGGCCTCTCGAGAACACAGGGAGCGTGAGTCAGTGGTTCGCGGTAAGCCCTGGGTGTTGGACGTGTGGCCTGCTGCGCTCCCGGCCATTTGCACTCGATTTTAACCCTTTAAAAGCCTTAATAATGCTCCTAACTTGCTGCAAATTGGTGCACGACTTAAGTTGAGCACCGCTCTTTAACCCTCCAGCCCCGGCTATGTATTATATATATATTCCTCGAAATCCGGGTGTTTTGGCCGAAAAACGTCTAGGCTAGGCTACCGTATATTCGTTAATCAGACTGCTTCCCGCATTCCCGCGCATCCCCAAGCGTAGCTGTGTTATTTACCTGTAGAATGGCATTAAGTAGAGCTCTCTAAGTCAACTGGTTGAGCTGTGATGATGATTTCATTGGAGATAACTTTATGGCCAAAACAGCCACTTTACACCACTTTTCGATACTTAACAACAACATACAGGCACACAAGAACAAGCGACGCTCTCCTTCTTGTGGCCGGAGATGCGGAGCGTCGGTCCAGCCGGCTGTTGTTTACATGCGTCGGACCGACGCCGCGCACAGCAAGCTCACAGGCTGTGATGTCATGGGTGTTTAACCCTTCAAACCCGGTTGGTACACACGTGTACCATTTTTTTTTGGCCCCAGGAACCCGGGTGGTACTACATTGTACCATTGCTTGAAAGCCTGTGAGCTTCGTGTGCGAGGCGTCGGTCCGACGCATGTAAACAACAGCCGGCTGGACCGACGCTCCGCATCTCCGGCCACAAGAAGGAGAGCGTCGCTTGTTCGTGTGTGCCTGTATGTTGTTGTTCAGTATCGAAAAGTGGTGTAAAGTGGCTGGTTTGGCCATAAAGTTATCTCCAATGAAATCATCATCACAGCTCACCCAGTTGACTTAGAGAGCTCTACTTAAGGCCATTTTACAGGTAAATAACACAGCTACGCTTGGGGATGCGCGGGAATGCGGGAAGCAGTCTGATTAACGAATATACGGTAGCCTAGCCTAGACGTTTTTCGGCCAAAACACCCGGATTTCGAGGAATATATATATAATATATAGCCGGGGCCGGTGGGTTAAGGGACCATCCGGGTTTCTGTTACATGCTTTTTTATGGGCGTTCAAGAGCCCATCCGGGAACGGAGGGTTAAGGGTTAATACAGGACAAATCCCGACGGACTGGAGAGAGGCGAACATAACAGCTATATTTAAGAAGGGAAAGAGAAATGACCCAGGAAATTATAGACCAGTCAGTTTGACAAGTGTTGTGTGTAAACTAATGGAAACGGTAATTAGAGAAGGAATAATGGAGCATATGAAATCAAACCAACTTTTCAGAGGGAGACAGTTCGGATTCTTGTCGGGGAGGTCGACGGTACTACAGCTAATTAACCCTCTCACCACGAAAGGGCTCTTGAACGCCCATAAAAAAGCATATAACAGGTACCCGGAAGGCCTCTTGAACGCCCAGTGGTTGAAAGCCTGTGAGCTTCGTGTGCGAGGCGTCGGTCCGACGCATGTAAACAACAGCCGGCTGGACCGACGCCCCGCATCTCCGGTCACAAGAAGGAGAGCGTCGCTTGTTCGTGTGTGCCTGTATGTTGTTGTTAAGTATCGAAAAGTGGTGTAAAGTGGCTGTTTTGGCCATAAAGTTATCTCCAATGAAATCATCATCACAGCTCAACCAGTTGACTTAGAGAGCTCTACTTAATGCCATTCTACAGGTAAATAACACAGCTACGCTTGGAGATGCGCGGGAATGCGGGGAGCAGTCTGATTAACGAATATACGGTAGCCTAGCCTAGACGTTTTTCGGCCAAAACACCCGGTTTTCGAGGAATATATATATAATACATAGCCGGGGCTGGAGGGTTAAGGTGGTAGATGATTGGATACAAACTCTGGAGGATGGTGATGTAATAGACGTGGTATATTGCGATTTTATGAAGGCCTTCGATAAGGTCCCACATAAAAGCTTAATAGAGAAAGTTAGAAGCTATAATATAGGGGAGAAATGTGTGAAATGGATAGAAGCCTTCCTGAAAGATCGGAGACAGAGGGTACTGGTGAATGGAATAGGCTCGGGGTGGAGGGAAATTACAAGTGGGGTACCTCAGGGATCTGTGTTGGGACCACTACTGTTCGTTATATTTATCAACGACTTACCTGAAGTTATAACCAATGGAAGTGAGATATACTTGTATGTGGATGACACTAAACTGTATAGAAGAGTGAGGAGTAAGGAAGATGTGGATTGCTTCAAGGAGATGTGGAGGGCATGAAGGGATCAAGGGATGGTCTGAACCAGGGCTTAAAAACGACATTATTTTTCAAACAGTTCGTTCCGATCAGAAACAGTATTATTAACGTTTCGTTTTCCGTTCCTCTTCCAAACATAACGTTCCTGAACCGGTTAGAAAGAAATGAAAACCGGTTAGAACGTTATTCTCAAACCATGTATTGAATATGCTATTAGCCCTAATAAATAATGCCTATACATGACTACATTCTTATAGATGGTAATAAAGCCATACATTTCATGGTGCACAGTATCCAACAAAATCAAACCCTTGGATGTCGTAAGAACTATATTATTATACGACTTAAATAAGGCAACACATTTACATATACATTACAGGAAGCGTAGTGTAGGAGTATGCAGTCTCAGTTGCCGTAAAGTAAAGACATGAATCACTAAATTATATACCGGTACTGTATTAATATTATATATGGCAAAACATATATTAATTCGTAATATCACCAACCCACTAATTTAATAAACCTAGTCAATGAAATCAATGAATACATGTGGCACTCCAAAGACTCGAACTTAGGACACTCACACCAAAATTTGGCGCACCAAGCATTAGGCAATGAACACAGTTACAAGTTTAAGCACATACTCACAATATATTATCCATTTTTGAATAATGGATATTAATATAAGCATAGTCTTCTAAGCGTAGTAGGGAAGGTATACAGTAGGGTAGTGATTGAGAGAGTGAGAGTGAGAACGGAGAAATGGATAGGCGACGAGCAGGGAGGTTTTAGGAAGGGAAGAGGATGTGTAGATCAGATTTTTACCCTGAATTGTGTTGTGGAGAAGTATCTGGAGAAGAAACAAAAGGTGTATGTTGCCTTTATGGACTTGGAGAAGGCCTATGACAGAGTGGATAGAGAAGGTTTGTGGAAAGTACTTAGAATATACGGAGTAGAGGGCAAGTTGCTGAAAGCAGTGAAGAGCATGTATGAGGGTGCAAAGGCGGCAGTACGTGTGGAGAGTGAGCAGAGCGAGTTCTTTGACCTGAATGTTGGTTTGAAACAGGGGTGTGTGATGTCCCCGTGGTTGTTTACTGTATATATGGATGGAGTTATGAAAGAAATACTATCAAGAGCAGTGGATGTTGGTGTATCGCTGAAAAGGGAGGGAATTGAGTGGAAGCTACCTATACTGCTGTTTGCGGATGATACAGTTCTGATGAGTGATAATGAATGGGAGTTGCAGGGTCTGGTAAATGAGTTTGGAACAGTGTGCGAAAAACGGAATTTGAAGGTAAATACGGGGAAGAGCAAGGTTATGGTCTTCGAAAGGGGTGAAGTCACAGAGTGTGAGGTGAAGCTGAACGGTCAGGCTATGGAGATCGTCAACTCTTTTAAGTATCTGGGCAGTGTGTTGAGTAAAGATGGGACTATGGATGAAGAGGTGCGGGAGAGGGTACAACAGGGGAAGAGGGTTGTAGGAATGCTAAAAGCAGTAACAAGAAATAGGGTGGTCAGTATGGAAGTGAAGAAGTCCTTGCATGACAGTGTGGTAATCCCGACACTGACTTACGGAAGCGAAGCATGGACGTTGGTTGAGAGACTCAGACCAAGAGTGAGAGCAGTGGAAATGAATTACTTAACCCTCCGGCCCCGGCTATATATTATATATATATTCCTCGAAATCCGGGTGTTTTGGCCGAAAAACGTCTAGGCTAGGCTACCGTATATTCGTTAATCAGACTGCTTCCCGCATTCCCGCGCATCCCCAAGCGTAGCTGTGTTATTTACCTGTAAAATGGCCTTAACCCTCCAGCCCCGGATATGTATTATATATATATTCCTCGAAACCCGGTGGCCGAAAAACGTCTAGGCTAGGCTACCGTATATTCGTTAATCAGACTGCTTACCGCATTCCGCGCATCCCCAAGCGTAGCTGTGTTATTTACCTGTAAAATGGCATTAAGTAGAGCTCTCTAAGTCAACTGGGTGAGCTGTGATGATGATTTCATTGGAGATAACTTTATGGCCAAACCAGCCACTTTACACCACTTTTCGATACTGAACAACAACATACAGGCACACAAGAACAAGCGACGCTCTCCTTCTTGTGGCCGGAGATGCGGAGCGTCGGTCCAGCCGGCTGTTGTTTACATGCGTCGGACCGACGCCTCGCACAGCAAGCTCACAGGCTGTGACGTCATGGGTGCATAAGAGGCCTTCCGGGTACCTGGTACATGCTTTTTTATGGGCGTACATGAGGTCATCCGGAACCAAGGGTTAAGTAGAGCTCTCCAAGTCAACTGGGTGAGCTGTGATGATGATTTCATTGGAGATAACTTTATGGCCAAACCAGCCACTTTACACCACTTTTCGATACTGAACAACAACATACAGGCACACACGAACAAGCGACGCTCTCCTTCTTGTGGCCGGAGATGCGGAGCGTCGGTCCAGCCGGCTGTTGTTTACATGCGTCGGACCGACGCCTCGCACACGAAGCTCACAGGCTTTCAAGCAATGGTACAATGTAGTACCACCCGGGTTCCTGGGGCCAAAAAAAAATGGTACATGTGTGTACCAACGGGGTTTTGAAGGGTTAAGGAGTGCGTGCGGAGTTACATGGAGGGATAGACAGACTAATGAGGAAGTAAGAAGGAGGTGTGGTGTGGAGGTAGATGTGCTGTTTAGTGTGAAAAGGAACAACTTGAGATGGTTCGGCCATATGGAACGTATGGAAAGCGAGAGAATGACTAAGAGGGTGTACGAGAGCGAGGTGGAGGGACAGAGGGGGAGAGGTAGGACCGAATATGAGGTGGAAGGATGGAGTGAGGAACTACATGAACGAAGGCAGTGCTGGTTGGGAGGAGGGGCGTCGACTGACTGGGGACAGAGGTGCATGGGGGCGGTTCGTTCGTGGCCACCCCTTCGGGGATCACGGCGTCGGGCAATAGATAGATAGATAGATAGAATATAAGCATGTTCTTAAACCCAAACTGCAGTATCATAGCTCAATGATTGCACGAATGGAAGTGTAATTGATGGGACTTTAACCACTAGGGAAGATCTTGCTAAGAATTACTCCTGAACCTGAATTAATTTGTAATATCACCACCCACTAATTAAATAAACCTAATCAATGAAATCAATGACTACGTGTGGTACTCCTAGGACACTCACACCAAAATTTGGCGCAAACTGGCAACTCGATACTCTCGCAATAGTTGTAGCCTCTCTTTTGAATAGAGAGAGATAGGGAGAGAGAGAGAATGATAAATCCTCCTTGAATTGAAGAAAGCTTGCAGATAAAAGATGTATTTACAGTACTTAAATTATTTGGCTACTGGAAGTGAAAATGGATTATTGACCAAATATGGCATGGAACGAAAAAATAACGTTATTAACCGGTTAAAGGGATTTTAAAATAGCGTTTTCGCTCCGGAACAGTAAATATGATAACGTTTTCGTTTCAGTTTTTGTTCCGAGCATAATTTGTTCGTTTCGTTCGTTTTCGTTCCATTAAGCCGTTTCAAAGCCCTGGTCTGAGCATTGGTTAATGCCTTTTCATCCAAAAAAATGCAAGTACATGCGGATTGGGACTAGCAAGATAGACAAGGTAGGATACAGCATGTATGAAGCGATGGAGGAAGTGAATGCAGAGAAGGATATAGGAGTTGGCCTGGTGATAGACAATAAGTTAAATTTCTCAGAACATTTAGCGGAAAAAGATAAACAAAGCCAATAGAATTGTAGGGCTGATAAGGAGGACATTTGTGTCACTCGACAAAGAAATCTTCAGGAATCTCTATACAGCGCTGGTTAGGCCGCACCTGGAATATGCGAACCAGGTGTGGGCACCATATATGGTAAAGGATATAGAAGCAGTGGAGAAAGTGCACAAGAGAGCTAGCAAACCAACATTGAAGAACGCGGGCTATGAGCAGAGGTTGAGGACACTGGGGCTTCCGACACTGGCATATAGGAGAAAGAGAGGGGATATGATAGAGACTTTTAAGATAGTGTCAGGAAGTATGATGAGGATGTGTGTGAAGGTATCTTCTTGATGCGGGAGGGAACAAAAACGAGAGGACACTCTAAGAAAATTTACAAGAAAGAAATAGGCTTGAGAAGGCAAAGAACTCATTTTGTGATAGAGTGGTAAATGAGTGGAACGCACTGCCCCAGTATGTAGTCGATTCCGAATCAATAAGAGAGTTTGAAAGTAATCTTGATAAAGCATAGGGAAGACAAGGACTTGAAGTTTGATTATAAAGCAAAAATACAGAATAGTAAAAATGTTGCGTCTGCTACCGCCGCCGCCAACACCGTGAACGACCGCAGCAGTGCAAGTACTGGTACTGAGCTGGATACACAGGCCTAGTTTGCCTTTTTCCAGAGGATCTACTGTAAGAAACTGTAAGAAACTGTAAAGATAGTGACAGGAAAGTATGATGAGGATGTGTGTGAAGGCATCTTCTTGATGCGGGAGGGAACAAGAACGAGAGGACACTCTAAGAAAATTTACAAAGAAAGAAATAGGCTTGAAAAGGCAAAGAACTCATTTTGTGATAGAGTGGTAAATGAGTGGAACGCGCTGCCCCAGTATGTAGTCGATTCCGAATCAATAAGGAAGTTTGAAAGTAATCTTGATAAAGCATGAAGACAAGATTTGAAGTTTGATTATAAAGCAAAATACAGAATAGGCCTAGTAAAAATGTTTCGTCTGCTGCCGCCGCCGCCAACACAGTGAACGACCGCAGTAGTGCAAGGTACTGGCACTGAGCTGGATACACAGGCCTAGTTTGCCTTTTTCCAGAGGATCTACTATAAGAAACTGTACGAAAAACACATTATACATAGCCTATCAGGCAAGCACGGAAATATTTAGGCACTTGTTTTTTCCCTGCAGGCTGCAACATCCAAGAGTGGAATCATTTAGCATTTCATTCTTTTGGAACTAGCCTAGGGCCTAGGCCCTAGGATCAACAGTCAATAGCCTATCTCCCTAAAATCTATCAAAGTTCAAAGGTCATTTGGACTAATAGGTTAACCATAGCCTGGATACAGTAAGTTTCGTCACCACCTCTTAGACCCGTTTCGTCACCGCGATTTCGGACGCTTCGTCACCATTATTAGCCACTACTATTTCAAGGCCATTGAACCTTGACTTGGTAAAAATTTACCTATGGTCCCGTTAAAATATCCTCAAGTAACCTATTAAGAACTGGTCAGGGGACTGCCCAAAATGTACAAATATTATATTAGATTAGCCTAACCTAACCCTAATATAATATAATATAATATAATACAGTACTGTATAATATAACATATACATTTTGAAAAACTCACAAATTGCGAGACGATCGACTCTCATTCGTTCCGTTTCGGAATGGAGTGACATGAAGCGAAATGGAACGATATATTTCGGTAGGCCTATATTTCGCTACATTCCACTCTCTTTGACATCCTGGGCGAGAATATACATTGAAGTGATTCATTAGTTTCGAACCAAGCTAATAATAAGGCTTTTTGGGCGAGAATATACATTAGAGTGACTTAAGAGTGACTTATTAGTTTCGAACCAAGCTACCCAGTACTTTGGGCTACTAAACATAGTGGTGACAAAACGGGTCGGAGTTTTGGTGACGAAACATCCATACCCCAACCATAGCCTATCTGTTAAATTAATTAATAATCTACATTGTTTGATCAAAGAAACAAATAGGGGCCTATAATGTAATATGATAAAAGTGAAGATAATCTTCAAGGACACTACGGTAGCATTCAAGGAGACTACATCGGACTCTTCTTCTTCTTCTTACCTCTGGCCGGGTATAAGCTATCCTAGTGTTTACTAGCCTATACCCCTTTTAAAGGACATTAGCCTAACCTAACAACCTTACCGAACCTATCTTAGAATTATGGGTGGGGGCTGCCGCCCCCACACCCCCGCTATTTGACATCTTGACAGATTTTGGTGTATTTTTCTGTGAAAAGGATATTTTTTCAATTTGTCAATAACGAAAATCCTCCATGCGGACTATAGGCTATGGAGAAAAATATGGCGAATCTGTTGGTGCCTATTTTCCCTAATAAATTGTTTCTAATAAGGCGGATGTAGTGTCCTTGAATATTATCGACACTACATCCGCCTTATTAGAAACAATTTATTAGGGAAAATAGGCACCAATAGATTCGCCATATAGCCTAGTCCGCATGGAGGATTTTCGTTATCAACAAATTGAAAAATACACAAAAAATCTAAGTCAAAGCGGGGGTGTGGGGGCGGCAGCCCCCACCTATAATACTAGGATAGGTTAGGTAAGGTTGTTAGGTTAGGCTAATGTCCTTTCAAAGGGGAATAGGCTATTAAACACTAGGATAGCCTATACCGTACCCGGTCAGCGGTAAGAAGAAGAGGGTATTTTTTTTTAAAAGACTCGCAGCGTTATTATACATAATTTATGAGGGAAAGTGAAGCTCTATGGAATCCTTATAATATACTCACATAGATTCCACTGTGGAAGAATAGTTTTGATAGTTAACTATAGTTTTGATGTAAATACTACCGCAACTACGAATCTTGTTTCCGAGACCTAGTATATTAACCTAACCTAACCTAACCCTAGAGTGCCCTAGACCCAGTACGTGGGATACAACACTAGCCCTTGCAAGTTGCATGCCAGCTACTGTGGGTTCATATATTAGACATACAATAACATCTTTGTAGAATATAACACTTTACCGTAGCGAGTGTACTCCATTTCGAACACTTTTTGTAAACATGAACACGTCCGTAGCAGAGCTCTCAAGATTGCGGGACTGAGTTTGTTTACGCGCGGGACTATTTATATCGACAAAATCGAGTTACAAAACTTATCAAAACTATTCTACCACAACGGAATCTATGTGAGTATATTATAAGGATTCCATAGAGCCAGGGTGTCAATCCACAAAATATGAATTATGTTATCATTATGGTTTATTATTTCGTTATCATTATATAATAGCGCGAACGACGGAGAGGCGAGCGCCGAAGGCGCGAACTCTAGGGGGGTCTGGGGGCATGCCCCCAAGGATTTTTTTTTTAGAATTTAGGTGTCTAAAACAGCATTTCCTGCAATTTAAAAAGCAATGAAGATGGAAAATATGGAGCCCAAAATTATGTCAATTTACTTTTTTTCTTTTAAATTAGACTGAAGCGCGGAGGCAAGGCGGCTTCAGAGATGGAGTTGCTTCGAGCCGTGAAGCTTCGCATGTCTCACTCCCTAGATTGGAGCTAGACCTCACGGGCCTCACCCCGTGTTCAGCGGTAGAGTGTAAAGGCTTTTAGCCTAGGGAGTAGTTGGACTATAAAAAATAAATAAAAAAAATAATTAAAAAATAGCGCGACGGAGCAACTCGCGCCAAAGGCGCGAGCTATATGTGGGTCCGTGGGTATGCTACCCCGGATTTTTTTTTGAGAATTTAGGTGTCTAAAACAGCATTTCCTGCAATCTAAAAGCAATCAAGATGGAAAATAGAGACCAAAATTGTGTCAATTTACTTTTTTGTTTTTCTTTTTTTTAATTAGCCCATAGGCTACTGTATATATATATATATATAGCGCAATGGAGAGGCGAGCGCCAAAGGCGCGAGCTTTAAAGAGGTCAGGGGGCATGCCCCCCAGGATTTTTTTTTGAGAATTGAGGTGTCTAAAACAGCATTTCCTGCAATCTAAAAGCAATCAAGATGGAAAATATGGAGACCAAAATTGTGACAATTTAGGCCTACTTATTTTTTTTCTTTTAATAGACTAGGCTACAGTAGGCCTAGGCCTAAGAACATGAAGAGAAGATGGGAGTCTGCAAGAAAGGCCGATCGGGGTCCAGTACAAGGCAGATCCCTGTCACACCCAACCCCAATTACAAGGCCCAATTATAGAC
>JBAKBP010011839.1:0-70441 GCA_037953745.1 Lithodes maja
CTGAGGGGCGTCTCACATACTCTTTCATGAGGTTAACATGACATAACTGATGTTTCTTCCTACGGTCAGGTGTTGCAACGAGATAATCAAGGTCGGACAGTTTCTTAGCCACCACATACGGCCCAATAAACTTGGCAGAAAGGGGGTGTCCAGGCAAAGGTAAAAGCAACATTACCTCCTGACCCACCGAAAACTCCCGAAGCTTCACCTTGGCGTCATACTGGTGCTTCATGACCGCCTGTGCATTAACCAAGTTATTACCTGCCGCTGCCATGCAACCTATAAGTCTCTCCCGGCTCTCAAGGATATATTTAAGTACAGACCCCGGCTTCTCTTCGCCCTCCCAGATCTCTTTCACCATACTTAAAGGTCCTCTCACATTATGGCCAAAGACTAGTTGATTTGGACTGAACCCCAGGCTCTCTCCTGGGACTTCACGTGCAGCGAACAGAACATACGGCAGACCCAAATCCCAATCAGTGTCATGTTCTGCACAGTAACAGCGTAGCATACTCTTCAGGGTCGAGTGCCACCGCTCCAAGACTCCCTGACTCTCGGGATGGTAGGCTGACGACACTACAGAACATATACCGTGCAACTGAAGGGTTTGCTTGAACAATTTGGATGTAAAATTGCTCCCCTGGTCTGACTGCACCTCACGTGGAAATCCATAACGGGAACAGAACAATAATAAGTTTTTAACAACTGCCTTTGCCGAGCCGTTTCTCATGGGGTATGCGTCCGGGTATCTCGTAGCCACATCCATGATTGTCAACAGGAATTTATTGCCACTACTAGTAGGCGGGAAAGGGCCAACCAAATCTACTACAACTTTGCTGAACGGAGGCCCGGTGACAGGTATGGGAAACAAAGGTGCCTTCGGGATTGTCTGGTTAGGCTTCCCCGTTGTCTGGCAGGTCGCACACCCAGCCACCCATGCACAGACATCAGCCTTGACCCCAGGCCACCAGAAAAACCTGCCCAATGCCGCCAATGTTTTTGTTACCCCCAAATGACCCGCCACCGGCACATCATGCGCCAGACACAATAAGGACTCTCTATACTTATTTGGAACAACCACCTGGTCTACTACCCTCGCACCGCCCTCCCACTTCGATTTGGGGTCTAGAAATCTGCGGTACAATATCCTGTTGAGCCTAAAGAAATCTCCCGGCTTCGCATCCCCATCTTCCTCCAACTCTATGGCACCATTGCTATAACGAGCTAGGCTAGCGTCTTGCAGCTGCTGCTCACTAATGTCCCTGGGCGTCAATGCATCAAGATGGTTTTGTAATAAGACATTACCCCGGCTAGTAGGCTCTACTGCCTTAGTGGCTCTCGCTACAGCTCTTGCCTCACGCGAAGTCTTACCCAACTCTGCCTTGTTACACACCATATCTGGGCCAGAGTCAACTCCCGTGTTTATTATAGGTCCAAGTACCGAATCACCGAGAAGTGCAGCAGAATCAATGTCCCTTTTCCTGCCCTTAGCAACCTTCTCCTGATCCTTCCTCCACTGTCCCCGAGGTTGAGTGCTAGGCTGTGCAGGAGCCGCAGAGCGAGATCGGGTTACCACACAGGCCATCTCATCCTGTTGGCACCTCCCAACCCATTCCCGATTCTCACCATCCACGTCGGCCGCCCTCTCGGCAACGACTAAGGGTGGGGTCCCGGAAGTGGGCACCGCAAAGTCGTTGCCGAGAAGAAGGTCGACGCCCTCAACTGGCAAACACTCAACGATCCCTACATCCAGCTCCCTGCACACCTCTCCCACTCTCAACTCCAACCTCACAAGTGGGTATGACCTCGTAGCATTTATACCCTGCACCACAACAACTCTGGCCGCATTTATCGGTTTCCCTGTGAAGTTCCTCAACAAAGTTTGCGAAGCCCCCGTATCCCTCAGCAAGTCAACCCTCCGTAGTTCACTCCCCCAGCTCACAAACCCGTGCCCCCGATGGCTACAGAAAGTGTCCCGGACAGGTGTCGAGCCTTCCGTACGCTTCTTTACCGCGTGTGCCTCAGCTGCTGACAACCTACCCCGGGCAGTTGCTGCAGCCTTCAGAGACACACCGATACTGTGAACCAATGACACCGGCTTAGCGGGAGTGTTACTAGGGCACTCACGTGAATAATGGCCTAGCTTCTGACATTTGTAACATTTCACATCCCCAATGGGCTTCTTCCCTTGTGCGGGCGAAGAAGGGGCCTGACCTTTAGTAAACGGGAGAGGCTTGTGTTTGTAGGTGTTATTAGGTGCAATGCATTTAGTGTGGTTATGTGTGTCATAGGATTTGTTATTATCGAAAACTCTGGTGGGTGGGGTATAGCGCCCCTTCTGCCCTGACTCAGCCCTCTGAGCGGCACCGCAACCACGAATCAATGATAATCTGAGGTCTGCCATCTTGGCAGCCTCCTCTACTGTCTTGGGACATTTTTCCTTAATGTTCAGCGTTAGATCGGTTCCAGTACATTTGTAAAACTGTTCCAGATAGAAAAGTTGCTTAATTTCCTCAGCCGACTCTGCGTGCTCGGACCGAAACCAGTTATTACCTGCATCTGTTAAGTCCCGTGCGTGCTCCATAAAACTGACGTCGCTCTTCTTATTCACGCCACGGAACTTCAATCTATAAGTTTCGGGTTGCAGTTCGTAGGCCCGGAGCACAGCCTCCTTCACCAGTCCATACACTACACTCTCGTCCAGTGACAGTGCATCGTAGGCTTTCAACCCCTTACCCACTAGACGTGATGAAACTAATGCTGCCCATTTAACCTCCGGCCAGTCATACTCACGACACTTCTTTTCGAAACGAGCAAAAAACTCAGTCACTGCTGTCTCATCAAATGCGGGTACTAACTTAATTAAATGCGAAAGTGAGTCTGTAACCCGGTGCCCACCACCGAGATGACGCCCCGTGGTCTCTACTCTAGACTTCTCGACATCCATTTCAGCCTGGTACCTGGTTGCATCCTGATTGGCTTGGATTCTAGCAACCTCTATGCGTTCTATACTAGCCTGTTGTATCTGAGTCTCCTGCAGCTTAAACTTAGCTAGTTCTAGCTGAAATAACATCTCAGGAGACAGGCCTGGGGGGGGAGAGCACAAAATGGGGGATCCACACCGAGACGTGTTTACGGGTAAGCCAGCTTGCCCTTGAGAACCCTCCTGCTGCATCGTGCTAAGACTCGCTGGCTGAGGGCCCAGCTCAGGGGTAGAGTGGAATGGAGGCTTGGAGGGAACCCCCCAAGACCCCACTCCACCCACCGCCCCATCGCCATCACCCAACAAACATGCCACCAAATTCTTCTTGGGCCAACTGTCAGGACAGTCCCGCCCCAAAACCGTGGCTAAACAGCGAAGACCGTAACAATCAATAGCCTGCAGGCGCTGTTCGGTCAAAGGTGTCTGCAAAAATGCCCGGGCATCCCTCTCTCCACTTATAACACTCCCCTCCCCAAACATCTGTTGTACTTGCTGGTTACTAGGCTGTACCGTGTTATCCTCCCCCGTAAATGATGAGTCATTAGACATAGTGCTGGTTATACAATTGCTGTTCATAAAAAAAAAGAAGTGCTTATTACTAATTGCAGTCTCGACTCACAAAATGTTAAAGATGCTTGAATGACTCTACTCTAGACACCCCTAACGAAACAATCTGCAAGTCCACCAATACAATAATGACACAATAAAAATTCCTCCAATATGCAAGAAAATTCTAGCCAGCTCTACTAGGTAGCATAGAATAGTTCTCCAAAAAACATGTGATAGGATACTACTGAATCTTGTGCAAGGTCGCCATTTTGTTACGGCTGGATCGGCAATACATATTCGGGATTCTTGATCGTAGGACAGAAATGGCTTATGTGACAACGACACGCTCGATTCCAGTCCCAAATACTATATGCTCCAGACAACAAAAGCACCAACGCCCTACAGAGTTATCGTCTATGGTAACGAGGTACCTTAACTCGGCGAAAGTGTACAACAGGGGTAGGCTATGAGGCTAAACTCCCTCAGACATTTATAGGTTACGTTGTTACTAAAGAAATGCAACACTCAAGAAACTACGTTAATATTAAGCCTCTAATAATGTAGAATAGAAGCAGGCTAAAGGTATGACAGTGAAATGCTAAATGACAAATGTACACGCCTACTTGAAAGCGCGTGCACTAGAATAACTGTCCCCTACTAACATGCACTAGCATGTAGCATACAAGATGTTCATGATCCAGTAGATACCTAATAATACACATGGAAGGAACATAAATAGTAGTCACTTATTGTAATAATGAATCTATACTTGGAATAACTAAAAGGTTGCAGGCAACAGTACTGCGCCGGTAGCCTACTACCGCATAGGCTACTTCGCTTCTCTCACTCTGTCTCCCCTCTGAGTCCGTATGCGCCCTACGCAACGGAACTCCGGACACAGCAGCAAAACGACAGTGCAGTTAATTGATACATGAAAGTATTAATAGTGTTGTCTTGTGTGTGAGTAATGTGTACTGTAAAGTGTTACATACATAAACTTAAAGAGAGCTGCAATGCATAGTAAAATAAAGATATCACCCACTCATCATCCCCATGTGTTCTAGCTAGCAGGCCAAGTCACAGGAACAACGAGTCCCAGCACCGAAAGCGAGAACCCAGGAAAAGACTGCAGAGAACACAAGGACAGATAAATTACGTTACTCTACTATACCGGCACTACGAGCGAGCTGTAGTCTCTGGTACTACACTCGCTCCTGGCTCGGTAGGCAAATCAAGGCTAAGTCCTCACCCCTCTACAGACAACTCCTGGGCATGGTCGGGCTCTTACACATGGCACTAGTCTAGTCACAAATTGGATGATGAGCTGGGCATATAACTCGTGAACATGTAGAACGTTCACCAACTATCCTCATCAAGAAGATCGCTGTTCACATTAACCCCTTAAATCTAATACATGTAAATATATGCTTGTCCTAAGAGTAATACGAGAGGTGAGTGCTGAAACTCCTTTAGGACCTCAAGGGAAGGGTATGCATTTAAATAGAGAGAAGAATGAAATGAGAGTAATGTCGTCAGAGAGAAAGAGTGCAACCGTGAGAAATTGGGAGAGAGGGCAAGGGATGTTAGAGTCTCAAAGGTTCTAGGCAACCTGATCATGGAACACACAGCGAGCCTCCATGCAATGTGCAGTACGACAACATGGGCAGCCAGGCAGCATATGCAGGCGGCAATGTACTACCAACCCTGTCGCACCTAGCTATAAGCGCAGGGCTGCCAACCGGTCCATACGTCTGGCAACCATTGCTACCCTCTCGCTCTGAAGTCTAACTCACTCTCTCTCTCTGAATTCCTATTATCTCATCTATCAACTTCTCTATTGATACTACATATTAAATGGAAGGTCTCGACATGGCTTAAAACAAAACCCACCACTGGTTAGCAAATGACGAGACCTTTGCAGAGATACAAAGAACATAGTTATACGTTGTCACACTCAATATAAGCAGCCAGCATGGTACACGGTACACGCACCGTGACGGTACAGTGGAGTACCAAGGAGTACAATCAGGTTGCGTTGCTACGCACTGGGTGCGTCACAATATATATATATATATATATATATATATATATATATATATATATATATTAGCCATAAGAGTAAGGGAAAGTGAAAGGAAAGAATAGCAAGGATAAAGGGTCTCTATTCACCCTCCGCCAATTTGCCATACAGGAAAACAGAAGTGAATAACCTTGCAAGGCTTGGAAATCACCTGAAGGAACTTACAGGATAGTTAGAAATGGATTTTTTTTTGGCATTCATCCACCTTTTCTAAAGTGAACTGGCAACATCATTATACAGTCATGGATGGATCAATAATGATGGTACAATCATATGAGAGAGAGAGAGAGAGAGAGAGAGAGAGAGAGAGAGAGAGAGAGAGAGAGAGAGAGAGAGAGAGAGAGAGAGAGAGATAGAGAATGCGAGTGAGTGTGACTGTGAGAGATGTGTGCGTGTGTGAATGAGGCGTGGGTGTGAGTGAGTGCGTGTATGACATGGGGGAATCCATTTAGTTTTAAGGATTTAGTTTTACTGTTGTGTATGAGTGTGCTTCGTATAAATAGCGTAAGTATAATAACACGCAATTGTAAAATCACTGGTACACATTGTAGGCGGATTATTTTGAACTCAGTTTAGAAGGCTTCCATAATTTTGCATTAATTGTAGAACACATTTATAATAATTGCACTAGAGGGGTACCCGGCGTTGCCTGGGTAATAATACTGTACCACCATAATCACCATCACTACTACCACCACTACTACTACCATAATCACCATCATCAATCACTAGTATCACAATAATCACAACACTACTACTACCATAATCACCGGCCTCGACCTCCCTGTGCCTCATTAAACGGCGACCTCGATTTCGGCCGCTAAATGACCTCCGATTGTGTATCTGACCTCATCCGTACCCCCATTTTGGGGGGCTGCGAACAACTTTTGTTCCATACACCTTTTCGATCGGAGGCCTCCTTCTGTCCCAAACGGCCATTTTTTCATTTTTTTTTCAATTTCGGCCTCGAAACGACCTCCGATCGTGGCCTCGCCCACTCTATGACTTGACCCAGGTCAATTGACACCCACATGCAAAGTTTCAGCTCCCCAGGTCCAAAACTGCGGCCGCCTATTAAGAACGCACAGACAGACAAACAGACAGACACACGAACTGATTAAATAATATAGATGATGTATGTGAAAAATGTAAAAGAAAACAAAATCAGTTTCGTTACAGTTGGTGTGTTGTACAGTATATTGCACATGCCAATTAATCAGTGTGTGTGTGTGTGTGTGTGTGTGTGTGTGTGTGTGTGTGTGAGATCCCAATTTCTTTCTATAAGCAATTAAAACAAACATGAAATAATGAGGGCTAGCATACACCCCTTGAGCATGACTACACTTCAAATAATGAGGGCTAGCATACACCCCTTGAGCATGACTACACTTCAAAAGCCCACTGACACCGACATAATGATTTTATGAATTCCAAACTTTTTAAATACATGCATGTAGAATATATACCTCTTACAGCTGACTATGTGTTATCTCAACTAATACGATAAGTCATAAGATTGAAATATATGTGAAATCGCAACACCATTATGAAGTTATGGCTAGATCTTGTTATTCTCATCAAAGCAAAGCATGGTCATTTAAAGTATAATTTCTAAGAATATATAGATAAGAAAATTATATATACTTTTGCATCAATAATTGATAGCTTTGTTATTTGTGTTGGCCATTAGACGAATTATAGCTCCTGACTTAGGACGTTATCAGTGGAATCTTGCCTCCTTATTGTCACTAATAACTTATGCACTATTTTTCTTATTGAGGTAACTATTAGATGTAAAATTCATAAACTTTTTATATATATTTATCATAGTGTAAAATATATAATTATGAAAAAAAAAGGATTAAATCTGAGGTAAGTGGGCCTTTAAATTTCGAGTCTCGCAAATACGTAGCTAAAATACCTCTTCTGATACCAACTATATTTGTTTCCTTCTGTACCCCAGTTCAACAAAGTGATGTAACAAGTCGGATAATTCCTCGTATGCAAGGAACTTTAACAGCAATTTAATGCAATTACGGCAGAATTACAGGAGAATAAGAGACAAGCGTGAAGTAAGAGAGGTAATAAAAGTTAGTGAGTTAGAGAAGAGTGAAAAAGAGAGGGAGTACAAGGAAAGACTAAATGAAAAGTGGATGGAAGTGAGAGAGATGGAAGAGAGAGAAGTAGAGATTGAATGGCAACAGTTTAAGGAAGGAGTGAAAGCAAGTGCAGAGGTAGTATGCGGCAAAAGGAAAGTAGGAGGCAGAGGTATCAGGAAGGGAAGCGAGTGGTGGAATGATACGGTGAGAAAGGCAGTTGAGGAGAAGAGACAGTGTTTTGAGAGGGTTTTACAGGATGGTAGTGTTGAGGTATGGGAGAGGTACAAGGAGAAAAGGAGAGAGGCAAAACGGAAAATTAGAGAAGCGAAAAAAGATGCAAACGAAAGGTGGGGCCAAAGGCTGAGTGAGAATTTTGAAGAACGAAAGAAGATGTTCTGGAAGGAGGTAAATAAAGTAAGGAAAGGAGGACAAAAGAGGGAAGAGTCAGTGAAAGATGAAAATGGAGAATTACTAGTGGAACCAGTTGAAGTGAGGAAAAGATATGCCGAGTATTTTGAATCTTTGTTAAATACAAGAGATGGAAGAGAAGCAGTGATTGAAGCAGAGGTGGATGGAGATAGGTTACCCAGGCCACCCAGGTGGCAGGGAATGAATGAAAGGATTGAGGAAAATGAGGTGAAAGAAACAGTGAAACAAATGAGAGCGGGAAAAGCAGAAGGTTTGGATGGTATTGCTGTGGAGTGTATAAAGAAGGGTGGAGATGTGATAATAGATTGGTTGGTGAGACTTTTCAATGTGTGCTTTGCTGTGTCAATGGTACCAATAGACTGGAATAGTGCATGTATTGTGCCGTTGTACAAGGGGAAGGGAGATCGGCAGGAGTGTTCAAGTTATAGAGGTATTAGTTTATTGTCAGTGGTTGGAAAGCTGTATGGCAGGGTGTTGATAGAGAGGATAATAAAGTGTACGGAAGTTGCAATAGGAGAAGAACAGTGCGGTTTTAGGAGGGGAAGAGGGTGCGTGGATCAGATGTTTGCAGTAAGACAGTTATGCGAGAAGTATTTAGAGAAGCATAAGGAGATATTTTGGGCTTTTATGGACTTGGAAAAAGCGTATGATCGTGTGGACCATGAAGCAATGTGGAAGGTGTTAAGGATTTATGAAATAGGAGGAAATTTGTTAGAAGCAGTTAAGAGTTTTTATGAAGGGAGCAGAGCATGTGTGAGAGTAGGAAATGGTGAGTTGAGTGAATGGTTTGAGGTAAAGGTAGGTTTGCGACAGGGTTGTGTAATGTCACCATGGCTGTTTAATATGTTTATGGATGGTGTGGTGAGGGAGGTGAAAAGGAGAACTATGGGAAGAGGATTGGGTTTAGTAGGAAAGAATGGTAGAGATTGGGAGTTGAATCAGTTGCTGTTCGCTGATGACACAGCATTGGTGGCGGATTCTGATGAGAAACTGCAGCAGGTAGTCAAAGAGTTTGGTGTGGTTTGTGGAAGGAGGAAACTGAAGGTGAACGTCAATAAAAGTAAAGTAATGGTGTGTAATAGGGGAGAGCATAGGGTGAATCTAGATGTGAGGCTGGATGGGGAAATATTGGAACAAGTAGAGTGTTTTAAATATCTAGGAGGAACAATAAGCAGGAGTGGAGGTATGGAAGTGGAGGTAAAACAGAGAGTGTGTGAAGGAAGGAAGGTTTTCGGAGCAATGGGAAGTATGTGGAAGACGAGAAATCTCGGAGTGAAAGTAAAAAGTGCACTGTATCAAGGAATTGTTGTGCCAACAGTGATGTATGGGGCTGAGACATGGGCTCTGAAGAAAAAGGAGAAAAGAGGGCTGGATGTGATGGAGATGAGCTGCTTGAGGAGTATGTGTGGAGTTACTCGTAGAGACAGATTGAGGAATGAAGAGATACGTAGGAGAGTGGGGCAGCAGGAACATTTGTCAGCCAGAGTGGACAGAAGGGTGCTGAGCTGGTATGGTCATGTTGAACGAATGGGAGATGAAAGGCTTACAAAGAGAATATGTGAGTCAGATACAAGGGGAGATAGAAGGGCAGGAAGACCCCCATTGAGATGGAGAGACTGTGTAAGAAAGGCTTTGGATGATAGAGGAATGACTATAGATCAGGCAGGGGAAGTGGTGGTGGACAAGAGTGAATGGAGAATGCTTGTGAATAGTTGAGTGAACACGTGGTCATTTGGAGTAAGGGGTCGGGCGCAAGTTGGACTAGATAATAGTCCATCAGGCGCCTGGCCCGGGGAGACGATTAATATGAAGGGTGTGCCTGGAAGTGTGGTGGGAGGGCTTGTGGCTTTGGCTCCGCTGCATGTCTGCCAGCCGAGATCGGAACCTCTCCGGGTGGTCAGGGGCTGGGGGAGTGCTGGAGCGACCTTGGTAACCCTGGTCTCTGGGTCTTCTCCTGGGTGACCTGGATGTGTGAGAGTTTGTGTTTTTTATCTGTGTTTATTTTTTGTTTTATGATGTTTTTGTGTTTTCTCTGTTCTTGCTCTGTCTTGAGTCGGCTACCCCCAAAATGGGGATTGGGCCTGAGCATATAGATAGATAGGAATAGATAGATAGATAATGCCCTCAAGCTCCAAGGTAAAGAGCATTGAAACTGAGGTTCTCTCTCTCTCTCTCTCTCTCTCTCTCTCTCTCTCTCTCTCTCTCTCTCTCTCTCTCTCTCTCTCTCTCTATTTCTCTCTCTCAAAAAAAAAAAAAAAAAATCACCTCACGATTTAACACACTTCTAGGACACAAATTATTACCGTTAGAGATTGATATTATAATGGCAATTATTGCTAACTAAATACACTAGTCTCTTCAAGCGATTTCAAACAGAATGGCGACGTCACACGATCTAATCTCTAAGCAAATTATTCGATAATTCTGGTCTAAATATTCGCGAAATAATAATATGTTACATAATCTACGGCTATATTATATTATCTAAGGGGTGTTCCTTAATTACACAAGAGAGTTTAATATCCCCTGATATGTGAGCAGAACAAATATACCGATTGAGAAGGCGTCCGTGTAACTGCATTTAATCGAAAGTTAAAAAAAATAGCAATACAATAATTATATAATATAATTGATTCGCCCTAGCGCAATCATTATATAATATAATATAATATAATTGATTCGCCCTAGCGCAATCATTATACTCTCTGCGGGGCTCCACGAAGAATCTAATTCAAAGCAGTGTATCTCGAACAAGAACCTAATAAAGTAAATCGATCCTGTAATCTTGTAATACAATTCAATGGCATCTAATGATCTAAACTAAACACAAACTAGAATCTATATCCAGGGGACCACAGTTATTTGACATCTAAAGCTCTAAAGTACAAAACAAATTGAATCTATATCTCTCACACCCAACTTTTACGCTACTTAAATCTGTAATCTATAAAGAAATATCGAATCTAGCCCTTGAGAAGCACAGTTTAAGGGGAGGTTTTTAGTTTGTTCCCCAGACCTCCATTAACCTTATAATTACACTCCCTTGACCCCCTTTCAAGATAAACTTTTACATTTTTCGGTAGAAAATTTCCCGGCCGAAGGCCGGTTCCTCTTATATTATAGGCTCGCTATCGCTCGCCAGGACAAAATCGACACCTAAATGGCACGAAATGTCTTAAAATTTACAGAAATGGGGCGAAAATTCTTAAAATCGCAAAATAATGGGGTGAACGTCTTAAAATCTCAAAAGCAATGGGGCTAAACATGAGGGAGGAAGGGGTCCAGAAAATAATCCCTCAAGTGGAAATCTCCCCTTAATGGCATCTAAAGCTCTGAATCTAAACTATCAACACAATGGAAACTATCCCCATTTAGCGCAGTTCAATGGCTGGCAGAGTGTAACTAGTACCCCCTGACAATAAACTAGCAAAACAAAAACAAAATTAATTGGAGAAATAAGAAGTTAATTGGAGGAAAAAGAGAGGCAGGCAGACTTGAAGGAGGCAGAGGCATGACATATTGGGGTGTAAACAGTCTGGCTGGTAGCGGGACCTGGGGTTATAAAGGCTGTAGCACCCTAGACTCACACTATTGTTGTTCCTGTGGCAGCCATATTGAATACACCGCGGGTATGTGAAAGAAGGAGACAAGAGGCAAAGTGACTAGCTAAATCCCCTTCAAATTGAGAGAGCCAAATTGACCACTTGCGAGTTTCAGGGTATAAGGAAGTTGGAGCCGTGAATGTCGATTTAAAAGAGAAATGCAATAATAATGTGGGTTTCTGATGGATAAAAAGTAAGATCAATTTGGTTGTATGTTCTTATTATTGTATAATGACCGTATTTTAGCTGATACTTCTGCTAAATATTGATGGCCACGACGATGTCGATCAACTGCAGACATTCTTTGCCTTCTTACGCATCAAATCAACCAAGCTACAGACCAACATGGTGAAACACATACAATAGCACTGGATATATCAAAGGCATTTGATAGAGTCTGGCATCAATCCTTATTGTCGAAGATGTCACACTACGGCCTTGCATCATTAGTTCCACTAATTACTTCTTATCTTCATAACAGAAAAATACGTGTAATGGTAGATGGCCTTTATTCTCAATTTCACTCAATAAATGCTGGTGTTCCCCATGGATCAGTTTTGGCCCCAACTCCGTTCCTCATTCATATCAATGATCTCATATCTACCACTCATAATCCAATACATTCCTACGCAGATGACTCAACACTCCACAGTTCCTTCACATTTACCAATTCTTTCACCCAACCCGATCTTATAAATTAAAAAATAAACACTGCAATTTCTCTGAACCAGGACCATTCTAGAATTAATGAATGGGGACAAAAAGAATCTAGTTTCCTTTAATGCACAGAAAACCAAGTACATTCAATTTTCTAACCGACAGAATTCACTGACTCCCATATATTTTTTAATGATGTAAATATTCCCACTTCCCCTAGTATTGACATTCTCGGTGTAACATTAACTACTAACTTGAGCTGGACACATTATGTTAAAAATATTGCTAAGAATGCCTCTAAAAAACTGGGACTCCTGTACAGAGTTCGAGAATTCTTCACTGACGAGCAGTTGGCCGTAATATATAAAAGTCATGTGCGTTCTCAGATGGATTACTGTTCACCTCTGTGGAGTGGAAATGGAGTGGTTGCATTGAGGCAGTTGGACAAAATTCAAAATAAAGCTATTAGATTAATCAATAACCCTGCAATCACACAGGACTTTCCTACCTTATCCATACGAAGAAACGTTGCATCCCTTGCATTATTCTACAGATATTTTCACAGCAATTGTTCCGAGGAACTTGCTTCAATTATGCCGCCTCTCCACATCTTTCCCCGTAGAACTAGGGTAGCTGAGAGCGCCCATGAATTGACACTTTCTCCTCCACAATGCAGAACTTCTGCTTATCAAAATTCATTTATCCCTAGAACTACTAATCTTTGGAATTCACTTCCCTCGAGTTGCTTTCCACAAACTTACAATCTACAAAAGTTTAAATCCAGTTGTTACAAACATTTTATGAATGGAGTATGCCTTTAGGCACATGGACCTTTTTGTTTTATCTGTGTTTTTCCTGCCTCCGTTCATTGTCTATTAAAAAAAAAAAAAAAAAAGTGGTCAATTCTAGATATGTTGTCATAATGCCTGGACACAAGGAGCTTAGTAGGAATGGCGAAAGATGAACTGAGAAAGGGAATACTAAAGTTTACTGGCTGCATACACTAATTACTGAGAACACGGATGGTGGCTGGATTAGAGAGATAAACATAATGCATGTTGAAAGGTAGGGCGTCATAATTCTCCTTCCGGTGTTGTATTTACGTTGTTTTACCCACTGATGGAAGTATACGGTCATGTTCTATGGCATACCTTTACAACTTGAAATATATTACTCTTAACAATATGAAGACAATGCTCTTCAAAAATAGAACTTAAATTGGATAAGACAGGTTTCTGTTCGAGTAAGTTGAAGACATAGTTTAAAGTATTTTAGAAATAACAAACATTGAAATGAATGGGAAAGGGTACGATCATAGAGCCTAACTGTACTCGGCAGTTAAAAGGCGAGTTATGCAACATGGTTATTACTGTAGATAGATTGGTGCAATTCTCACTGCAGATGGCTCAGCACTTTTTGCAGAATCTATCAGTAGATAAGGCTCCTGGTCCAGATGAAATTCCTCCAATAGTACTTAAGAATTGCTCCTTGGTGCTCGCTCCTGTATTGGCAACATTTTTCCGTCTATGTACTCATACCTCATGCTTCGCAGTACCCTGGCAAGAAGCAAACATCCATCCAGTTCCTAAAAAAGGTGCCTCTTCAGATCCATCAAACTACAGACCAATAGCTATAACTTCCACTCTTGGTAAAGTCTTTGAAATTATATTAAATAATCACATAATTAAGCATCTTGAGAATAATAAATTAATCAGTGATAGGCAATATGGTTTTAGACGATGTCGATCAACTGCAGACATGCTTTGCCTTCTTACGCATCAAATCAACCAAGCTACAGACCAACATGGTGAAACACATACAATAGCACTGGATATATCAAAGGCATTTGATAGAGTCTGGCATCAATCCTTATTGTCGAAGATGTCACACTACGGCCTTGCATCATTAGTTCCACTAATTTCTTCTTATCTTCATAACAGAAAAAATACGTGTAATGGTAGATGGCCTTTATTCTCAATTTCACTCAATAAATGCTGGTGTTCCCCAGGGATCAGTTTTGGCCCAAATTCTGTTCCTCATTCATATCAATGATCTCATATCTACCACTCATAATCCAATACATTCCTACGCAGATGACTCAACACTCCACAGTTCCTTCACATTTACCAATTCTTTCACCCAACCCGATCTTATAAATTAAAAAATAAGCACTGCAATTTCTCTGAACCAGGACCTTTCTAGAATTAATGAATGGGGACAAAAGAATCTAGTTTCCTTTAATGCACAGAAAACCAAGTACATTCAATTTTCTAACCGACAGAATCTCACTGACTCCCATATATGTGTTAATGATGTAAATATTCCCACTTCCCATAGTATTGACATTCTCGGTGTAACATTAACTACTAACTTGAGCTGGACACATTATGTTAGAAGCATTGCTAAGAATGCCTCTAAAAAACTGGGACTCCTGTACAGAGTTCGAGAATTCTTCACTGACGAGCAGTTGGCCGTAATATATAAAAGTCATGTGCGTTCTCAGATGGATTACTGTTCACCTCTGTGGAGTGGAAGTGGAGTGGTTGCATTGAGGCAGTTGGAAAAAACTCAAAATAAAGCTATTAGATTAATTAATAACCCTGCAATCACACAGGACCTTCCTACATTATCCATACGAAGAAACGTTGCATCCCTTGCATTATTCTACAGATATTTTCACAGCAATTGTTCCGAGGAACTTGCTTCAATTGTGCCGCCTCTCCACATCTTTCCCCGTAGAACTAGGGCAGCTGAGAGCGCCCATGAATTTACACTTTCTCCTCCACAATGCAGAACTTCTGCTTATCAAAATTCATTTATCCCTAGAACTACTACTCTTTGGAATTCACTTCCCTCGAATTGCTTTCCACAAACTTACAATCTACAAATGTTTAAATCCAGTTGTTACAAACATTTTATGAATGGAGGATGCCTTTAGGCAGATGGACCTTTTTGTTTTATCTGTGTTTTTCCTTCCTCCGTTCATTGTCTCTTTAAAAAAAAAAAAAAAAAAAAAATCTTGCTCCATGACGCAAAGCAAGTTTGTCCTTAAATTATATATACATATAAAATGCAGTACATGTTGCTTCTAAATGCGCAAGTATTACTTGAATTTAACTCTCATTGTTTTCGATTCGTGCATTTATATATGTATATACTCATAATAGTTACAAAAGAAAAAAGCGTAGCAGCCAAACAGAAAGACAATGTATCACTAAAGTTCCAAATACAACCACCACCTTATTTGTATAGACCACAGTTATTAGTTATTAGATAAAGTAATAATGTCTAAATGGGTTATGTTAATAAAGCAGGCGCTCTCAGTCATGAACATTGTTACACATAATAAACAGAACATTATGCAACACAAGGAACATTATGCAACACAAGGAACATGAGTAGTAAATCTTCGTTAAGAATGCAACGAATTTGTTTTGCTAACTTTGCGAATTCTGATTGTTAAACAACAAATTTAACGCATTTGCTTTGAAGTACTGGTATATTAGCAACAACCAAAGTAGCGTATGATTTCAAAATACGTTAATTCGTAAGTAGACTACGGTTAATACAAAAGTTGGTTAACAATTGAATTACAATAAGTAATCCATAACGTAATTAGAATCATCTAGTGGTATTTGAAATAAAATGTAGCGTCATAATTTATGGAAGTAATTATTGAAGATTAATATGTAAACGACTGAGTCCAGGTGGTCCTGATTAAGCTTTAAAATATCTTATGGCAGTACCTTAAGGAGGGTCACCTGCTTTTTTTATCTTTCTCTCCTTTTCTCCCTTTTTTTCTGGCTTGTATCCATTCGGCCCCATTCAGCTTACTATTTTAAGACGTTTATCCCCATCCAGGTGTCGATTTCTTCCTGGCGAGCGATAGCGAGCCAGCATTGAACGAAAAAATCCGGCTTCGCCGGAGACATTTTTCTATCGAAAAATGTACAAATTTAGCTTGCTGTCAAAATAGAATATACAGGGTGTTTTAAAACAACACTGCCAGAGTATGACGACCACATTGATATAAATATATAATACACATATTTCTATTCTATTTTTACCAAAACTATATTGTAACGGAGATAAATGGTTATTTAGAAATGTAGCAAAACAGGGTTCTGAGCTCAGCACAAAACATATGATACATAATATGAATGATTACCAAGTAAAAAAGGTAAAGAGGAGATATCTAATGACCTAATCACATATGAATAATTACAAAATCAAAGTAACATAAAATTGGTAATGATAATTTGCAATTAGAAGAAAACTGCTAAGTATTATAATCCAAGTAGCGTTAAAAGATATGCACCATTTGTAACGATGACCAAGAGGTAAAATAATGAATCTCAAGTCTGGGTCAGGTATCGGAACACTGCTATAGGTAATTTAATCGTTCGTGAAACTGTTTGAATGTGAAAAAAATGTTCCTGCGCAATTTACTGTTTCAATACAAATACCTCATTACGTTACTATTATCACAGAGTACTAACGAAATATGTCTATCAGTTTTATGGTTGAAGTTTGACGATTTTACGTAGATGTAGACATACAAGTGTGACGCCCAGTGCGTGGCAACGCAACCTGATTGTACTCCTTGGTACTCCACTGTATCGACACGGCGCGGGGCCGTGTACCGTGTTGGCTGCTTATATTGAGTGTGACAACGTATAACTGTGTTCTTTGTATCTCTGCAAAGGTCTCGTCATTTGCTAACCAGTGGTGGGTTTTGTTTTAAGCCATGTCGAGACCTTCCATTTAATATGTAGTATCAATAGAGAAGTTGATAGATGAGATGATAGGAATTCAGAGAGAGAGAGTGAGTTAGACTTCAGAGCGAGAGGGTAGCAATGGTTGCCAGACGTATGGACCGGTTGGCAGCCCTGCGCTTATAGCTAGGTGCGACAGGGTTGGTAGTACATTGCCGCCTGCATTTGCTGCCTGGCTGCCCATGTTGTCGTACTGCACATTGCATGGAGGCTCGCTGTGTGTTCCATGATCAGGTTGCCTAGAACCTTTGAGACTCTAACATCCCTTGCCCTCTCTCCCAATTTCTCACGGTTGCACTCTTTCTCTCTGACGACATTACTCTCATTTCATTCTTCTCTCTATTTAAATGCATACCCTTCCCTTGAGGTCCTAAAGGAGTTTCAGCACTCACCTCTCGTATTACTCTTAGGACAAGCATATATTTACATGTATTAGATTTAAGGGGTTAATGTGAACAGCGATCTTCTTGATGAGGATAGTTGGTGAACGTTCTACATGTTCACGAGTTATATGCCCAGCTCATCATCCAATTTGTGACTAGACTAGTGCCATGTGTAAGAGCCCGACCATGCCCAGGAGTTGTCTGTAGAGGGGCGAGGACTTAGCCTTGATTTGCCTACCGAGCCAGGAGCGACTGTAGTACCAGAGACTACAGCTCGCTCGTAGTGCCGGTATAGTAGAGTAACGTAATTTATCTGTCCTTGTGTTCTCTGCAGTCTTTTCCTGGGTTCTCGCTTTCGGTGCTGGGACTCGTTGTTCCTGTGACTTGGCCTGCTAGCTAGAACACATGGGGATGATGAGTGGGTTATATCTTTATTTTACTATGCATTGCAGCTCTCTTTAAGTTTATGTATATAACACTTTACAATACACATTACTCACACACTAGACAACACTATTAATACTTTCATGTATCAATTAACTGCACTGTCGTTTTGCTGCTGTGTCCGGAGTTCTGTTGCGTAGGGCGCATACAGACTCAGAGGGGAGACAGAGTGAGAGAAGCGAAGTAGCCTATGCGGTAGTAGGCTACCGGCGCAGTACTGTTGCCTGCAACCTTTTAGTTATTCCAAGTATAGATTCATTATTACAATAAGTGACTACTATTTATGTTCCTTCCATGTGTATTATTAGGTATCTACTGGATCATGAACATCTTGTATGCTACATGCTAGTGCATGTTAGTAGGGGACAGTTATTCTAGTGCACGCGCTTTCAAGTAGGCGTGTACATTTGTCATTTAGCATTTCACTGTCATACCTTTAGCCTGCTTCTATTCTACATTATTAGAGGCTTAATATTAACGTAGTTTCTTGAGTATTGCATTTCTTTAGTAATAACGTAACCTATAAATGTCTGAGGGAGTTTAGCCTCATAGCCTACCCCTGTTGTACACTTTCGCCGAGTTAAGGTACCTCGTTACCATAGACGATAACTCTGTAGGGCGTTGGTGCTTTTGTTGTCTGGAGCATATAGTATTTGGGACTGGAATCGAGCGTGTCGTTGTCACATAAGCCATTTCTGTCCTACGATCAAGAATCCCGAATATGTATTGCCGATCCAGCCGTAACAAAATGGCGACCTTGCACAAGATTCAGTAGTATCCTATCACATGTTTTTTGGAGAACTATTCTATGCTACCTAGTAGAGCTGGCTAGAATTTTCTTGCATATTGGAGGAATTTTTATTGTGTCATTATTGTATTGGTGGACTTGCAGATTGTTTCGTTGGGGGTGTCTAGAGTAGAGTCATTCAAGCATCTTTAACATTTTGTGAGTCGAGACTGCAATTAGTAATAAGCACTTCTTTTTTTTTATGAACAGCAATTGTATAACCAGCACTATGTCTAATGACTCATCATTTACGGGGGAGGATAACACGGTACAGCCTAGTAACCAGCAAGTACAACAGATGTTTATGGAGGGGAGTATTATAAGTGGAGAGAGGGATGCCCGGGCATTTTTGCAGACACCTTTGACCGAACAGCGCCTGCAGGCTATTGATTGTTACGGTCTTCGCTGTTTAGCCACGGTTTTGGGGCGGGACTGTCCTGACAGTTGGCCCAAGAAGAATTTGGTGGCATGTTTGTTGGGTGATGGCGATGGGGCGGTGGGTGGAGTGGGGTCTTGGGGGGTTCCCTCCAAGCCTCCATTCCACTCTACCCCTGAGCTGGGCCCTCAGCCAGCGAGTCTTAGCACGATGCAGCAGGAGGGTTCTCAAGGGCAAGCTGGCTTACCCGTAAACACGTCTCGGTGTGGATCCCCCATTTTGTGCTCTCCCCCCCCAGGCCTGTCTCCTGAGATGTTATTTCAGCTAGAACTAGCTAAGTTTAAGCTGCAGGAGACTCGGATACAGATACAACAGGCTAGTATAGAACGCATAGAGGTTGCTAGAATCCAAGCCAATCAGGATGCAACCAGGTACCAGGCTGAAATGGATGTCGAGAAGTCTAGAGTAGAGACCACGGGGCGTCATCTCGGTGGTGGGCACCGGGTTACAGACTCACTTTCGCATTTAATTAAGTTAGTACCCGCATTTGATGAGACAGCAGTGACTGAGTTTTTTGCTCGTTTCGAAAAGAAGTGTCGTGAGTATGACTGGCCGGAGGTTAAATGGGCAGCATTAGTTTCATCACGTCTAGTGGGTAAGGGGTTGAAAGCCTACGATGCACTGTCACTGGACGAGAGTGTAGTGTATGGACTGGTGAAGGAGGCTGTGCTCCGGGCCTACGAACTGCAACCCGAAACTTATAGATTGAAGTTCCGTGGCGTGAATAAGAAGAGCGACGTCAGTTTTATGGAGCACGCACGGGACTTAACAGATGCAGGTAATAACTGGTTTCGGTCCGAGCACGCAGAGTCGGCTGAGGAAATTAAGCAACTTTTCTATCTGGAACAGTTTTACAAATGTACTGGAACCGATCTAACGCTGAACATTAAGGAAAAATGTCCCAAGACAGTACAGGAGGCTGCCAAGATGGCAGACTTCAGATTATCATTGATTCGTGGTTGCGGTGCCGCTCAGAGGGCTGAGTCAGGGCAGAAGGGGCGCTATACCCCACCCACCAGAGTTTTCGATAATGACACACATAACCACACTAAATGCATTGCACCTAATAACACCTACAAACACAAGCCTCTCCCGTTTACTAAAGGTCAGGCCCCTTCTTCGCCCGCACAAGGGAAGAAGCCCATTGGGGATGTGAAATGTTACAAATGTCAGAAGCTAGGCCATTATTCACGTGAGTGCCCTAGTAACACTCCCGCTAAGCCGGTGTCATTGGTTCACAGTATCGGTGTGTCTCTGAAGGCTGCAGCAACTGCCCGGGGTAGGTTGTCAGCAGCTGAGGCACACGCGGTAAAGAAGCGTACGGAAGGCTCGACACCTGTCCGGGACACTTTCTGTGACCATCGGGGACACGGGTTTGTGAGCTGGGGGAGTGAACTACGGAGGGTTGACTTGCTGAGGGATACGGGGGCTTCGCAAACTTTGTTGAGGAACTTCACAGGGAAACCGATAAATGCGGCCAGAGTTGTTGTGGTGCAGGGTATAAATGCTACGAGGTCATACCCACTTGTGAGGTTGGAGTTGAGAGTGGGAGAGGTGTGCAGGGAGCTGGATGTAGGGATCGTTGAGTGTTTGCCAGTTGAGGGCGTCGACCTTCTTCTCGGCAACGACTTTGCGGTGCCCACTTCCGGGACTCCACCCTTAGTCGTTGCCGAGAGGGCGGCCGACGTGGATGGTGAGAATCGGGAATGGGTTGGGAGGTGCCAACAGGATGAGATGGCCTGTGTGGTAACCCGATCTCGCTCTGCGGCTCCTGCACAGCCTAGCACTCAACCTCGGGGACAGTGGAGGAAGGATCAGGAGAAGGTTGCTAAGGGCAGGAAAAGGGACATTGATTCTGCTGCACTTCTCGGTGATTCGGTACTTGGACCTATAATAAACACGGGAGTTGACTCTGGCCCAGATATGGTGTGTAACAAGGCAGAGTTGGGTAAGACTTCGCATGAGGCAAGAGCTGTAGCGAGAGCCACTAAGGCAGTAGAGCCTACTAGCCGGGGTAATGTCTTATTACAAAACCATCTTGATGCATTGACGCCCAGGGACATTAGTGAGCAGCAGCTGCAAGACGCTAGCCTAGCTCGTTATAGCAATGGTGCCATAGAGTTGGAGGAAGATGGGGATGCGAAGCCGGGAGATTTCTTTAGGCTCAACAGGATATTGTACCGCAGATTTCTAGACCCCAAATCGAAGTGGGAGGGCGGTGCGAGGGTAGTAGACCAGGTGGTTGTTCCAAATAAGTATAAAGAGTCCTTATTGTGTCTGGCGCATGATGTGCCGGTGGCGGGTCATTTGGGGGTAACCAAAACATTGGCGGCATTGGGCAGGTTTTTCTGGTGGCCTGGGGTCAAGGCTGATGTCTGTGCATGGGTGGCTGGGTGTGCGACCTGCCAGACAACGGGGAAGCCTAACCAGACCATCCCGAAGGCACCTTTGTTTCCCATACCTGTCACCGGGCCTCCGTTCAGCAAAGTTGTAGTAGATTTGGTTGGCCCTTTCCCGCCTACTAGTAGTGGCAATAAATTCCTGTTGACAATCATGGATGTGGCTACGAGATACCCGGACGCATACCCCATGAGAAACGGCTCGGCAAAGGCAGTTGTTAAAAACTTATTATTGTTCTGTTCCCGTTATGGATTTCCACGTGAGGTGCAGTCAGACCAGGGGAGCAATTTTACATCCAAATTGTTCAAGCAAACCCTTCAGTTGCACGGTATATGTTCTGTAGTGTCGTCAGCCTACCATCCCGAGAGTCAGGGAGTCTTGGAGCGGTGGCACTCGACCCTGAAGAGTATGCTACGCTGTTACTGTGCAGAACATGACACTGATTGGGATTTGGGTCTGCCGTATGTTCTGTTCGCTGCACGTGAAGTCCCAGGAGAGAGCCTGGGGTTCAGTCCAAATCAACTAGTCTTTGGCCATAATGTGAGAGGACCTTTAAGTATGGTGAAAGAGATCTGGGAGGGCGAAGAGAAGCCGGGGTCTGTACTTAAATATATCCTTGAGAGCCGGGAGAGACTTATAGGTTGCATGGCAGCGGCAGGTAATAACTTGGTTAATGCACAGGCGGTCATGAAGCACCAGTATGACGCCAAGGTGAAGCTTCGGGAGTTTTCGGTGGGTCAGGAGGTAATGTTGCTTTTACCTTTGCCTGGACACCCCCTTTCTGCCAAGTTCATTGGGCCGTATGTGGTGGCTAAGAAACTGTCCGACCTTGATTATCTCGTTGCAACACCTGACCGTAGAAAAAAACATCAGTTATGTCATGTTAACCTCATGAAAGAGTATGTGAGACGCCCCTCAGAGCCTCTCACTGTCCCTGTGCTGGCCTGCAGCAGCCAGGGTGGAGAAGGAGGTGGGGACAGTCATGCTGCTGAGGAGGATAGCTGGGACTGTGTCATTTCCGCGGAACAGTGGGCGGGGAATACTGAACAAGAGGCTAGGCAAGCTGTAAGTCACCTGCCTGAGCACCAGGGTGCTGCTGTCCTAGGCCTGTTCAGGTCATACCCCTCTGTTTTCGCCGAACACCCAGGTCTCACTACTCAGGTAACGCACGACGTGGACGTCGGTGATAATGTGCCCTTCAAGTCAGTGCCCTACCGTGTGCCCCCGGTAAAGTTGCCAGCTTTACGGGAGGAGTTAAAATACATGGTTGAGAGAGGGATGATCACTGAAGGTTATGTGAAGTGGACATCACCCGTCACGTTGCAGCCAAAACCTGACGGCAAGGTGCGGTTCTGCATAGATTTTCGTAGGCTAAATGGCTTGACCACTACCAACCCTTACCCTTTGCCTCGAGTTGACGACAGCGTGGACAAGATAGGGAATGCAAAGTACCTTACTAAAATTGATCTTGTAAAAGGCTACTGGCAAGTACCCCTGTCGGACCGAGCTAAGCAAGTTTGTGGTTTTGTGGTAGATGGCAAGACCTACCAATGTAACATAATGCCTTATGGGCTTAAGAACGCACCTGTCACGTTTCAGAACCTGATGAACGATATTTGTGACGAAATCCCTAACTGCACGGTCTACCTTGATGACGTGATAGTGTATGATGACAATTTTGAAAATCACCTAAGGCACTTAGAGACCCTGTTTGGGAAGTTGCACGATGCTGGGCTGGTGGTGAACCTGAGGAAGTGCGAGTTTGTAAAGGCTACTGTGCAGTATCTTGGCTTCGTGGTCGGGTTAGGCCGGGTGTGCCCCCCCCTGAGCAAGATACAGGCTATCAATATGTTTCCCAGGCCCACCACTAAGCGCCAGGTCATGCGGTTCCTAGGTATGATAGGCTATTATAGGCGCTTCATCCGGGGATACTCTACTGTCTTAGCACCGTTAACTGATCTACTGTCGAAGTCAGTGAAGTTCTGTTGGGCTGCGGAGTGTCAGAGGGCTTTCGACCTAGTCAAGCACCTGCTGTGTACACATCCGATTTTGAGAGCCCCAGACTTTTCCAGGAGTTTTCAGCTGGCGACTGATGCCAGCGGTGTGGGTGCCGGGGCAGTGTTACTGCAGACTGATTCCGAGGGCTTGGAACACCCAGTGAGCTTCTTTTCTCGCAAGTTTAATTCGGCACAAAGGAATTACTCGACTATAGAGAAGGAGCTTCTTGCTATCGTTTTGTCGCTCAAACATTTCGAAGTTTATGTTCCAGCCTACGGCCCGGTAGTGACGATTTATACGGACCATCATCCCTTGAAATTCCTAAATCAGTTTCACAATCGGAATATGCGGTTGACCAGGTGGTCCCTAATGCTCCAAGAGTATAATCTCAACATTCAGCATATTGCCGGGAGTGAGAACGTGATAGCAGATTGTCTATCAAGGGTTGATGATCCAGGATAGTCGTGCACGGTGTGTGGGTTGAGCAGGAGTAAAATTAGGCTATCATAACGCCGTCCAAAAATATTATAAAACAATAAAATAAACGAGAAATTTTTTTTTTAGTTTTGTAAGTCTTTATTGTTGTAGCATGATGCATGCGATATTGTGTTTTATGTATAATTCACACTTCAGTTGTTGTGCACCTTTTGCAATTAGTGGCAGCTAAGGGTAGCAGGTCGGTTGGTTGCCTGTCAGATTTTGATAATGCTTCTAAGGTCGATTATCTAAAATCTTGGGGGGGCTGTGACGCACCCAGTGCGTGGCAACGCAACCTGATTGTACTCCTTGGTACTCCACTGTACCGCCACTGTGCGGTACCTCTGTACCGCTGTACCGTGCTGGCTGCCTATATTGAGTGTGACAACGTATAACTATGTTCTTTATATCTCTGCAAAGGTCTCGTCATGTGCTAACCAGTGGTGGGTTTTGTTTTAAGCCATGTCGAGACCTTCCATTTAATATGTAGTATCAATGGAGAAGTTGATAGATAAGACAATGGGAGTTCAGAGAGAGAGAGTGAGTTGGGCTTCAGAGCGAGAGGGTAGCAATGCGCCACGCTGCCGGGGGGGTGGTTGCCAGACGTATGGACCGGTTGGCAGCCTTGCGCTTATAGCTGGGTGCGACGGGTTGGTAGTCCATTGCCGCCTGCCTATGCTGCCTGGGCTGCCCATGTTGTCGTACTGCACATTGCCTGGAGGCTCGCTGTGTGTTCCATGATCAGGTTGCCTAGAACCTTTGAGATTCTAACATCCCTTGCCCTCTCTCCCAACTTCTCACGGTTGCACTCTTTCTCTCTGACGACATTACTCTCATTTCATTCTTCTCTCTATTTAAATGCATAACCTTCCCTTGAGGTCCTAAAGGAGTTTCAGCACTCACCTCTCGTATTACTCTTAGGACAAGCATATATTTACATGTATTAGATTTAAGGGGTTAATGTGAACAGCGATCTTCTTGATGAGGATAGTTGGTGAACGTTCTACATGTTCACGAGTTATATGCCCAGCTCATCATCCAATTTGTGACTAGACTAGTGCCATGTGTAAGAGCCCGACCATGCCCAGGAGTTGTCTGTAGAGGGGCGAGGACTTAGCCTTGATTTGCCTACCGAGCCAGGAGCGAGTGTAGTACCAGAGACTACAGCTCGCTCGTAGTGCCGGTATAGTAGAGTAACGTAATTTATCTGTCCTTGTGTTCTCTGCAGTCTTTTCCTGGGTTCTCGCTTTCGGTGCTGGGACTCGTTGTTCCTGTGACTTGGCCTGCTAGCTAGAACACATGGGGATGATGAGTGGGTTATATCTTTATTTTACTATGCATTGCAGCTCTCTTTAAGTTTATGTATGTAACACTTTACAATACACATTACTCACACACAAGACAACACTATTAATACTTTCATGTATCAATTAACTGCACTGTCGTTTTGCTGCTGTGTCCGGAGTTCTGTTGCGTAGGGCGCATACGGACTCAGAGGGGAGACAGAGTGAGAGAAGCGAAGTAGCCTATGCGGTAGTAGGCTACCGGCGCAGTACTGTTGCCTGCAACCTTTAGTTATTCCAAGTATAGATTCATTCTTATAATAAGTGACTACTATTTATGTTCCTTCCATGTGTATTATTAGGTATCTACTGGATCATGAACATCTTATATGCTACATGCTAGTGCATGTTAGTAGGGGACAGTTATTCTAGTGCACGCGCTTTCAAGTAGGCGTGTACATTTGTCATTTAGCATTTCACTGTCATACCTTTAGCCTGCTTCTATTCTACATTATTAGAGGCTTAATATTAACGTAGTTTCTTGAGTATTGCATTTCTTTAGTAATAACGTAACCTATAAATGTCTGAGGGAGTTTAGCCTCATAGCCTACCCCTGTTGTACACTTTCGCCGAGTTAAGGTACCTCGTTACCATAGACGATAACTCTGTAGGGCGTTGGTGCTTTTGTTGTCTGGAGCATATAGTATTTGGGACTGGAATCGAGCGTGTCGTTGTCACATAAGCCATTTCTGTCCTACGATCAAGAATCCCGAATATGTATTGCCGATCCAGCCGTAACAAAATGGCGACCTTGCACAAGATTCAGTAGTATCCTATCACATGTTTTTTGGAGAACTATTCTATGCTACCTAGTAGAGCTGGCTAGAATTTTCTTGCATATTGGAGGAATTTTTATTGTGTCATTATTGTATTGGTGGACTTGCAGATTGTTTCGTTGGGGGTGTCTAGAGTAGAGTCATTCAAGCATCTTTAACATTTTGTGAGTCGAGACTGCAATTAGTAATAAGCACTTCTTTTTTTTTATGAACAGCAATTGTATAACCAGCACTATGTCTAATGACTCATCATTTACGGGGGAGGATAACACGGTACAGCCTAGTAACCAGCAAGTACAACAGATGTTTAGGGAGGGGAGTGTTATAAGTGGAGAGAGGGATGCCCGGGCATTTTTGCAGACACCTTTGACCGAACAGCGCCTGCAGGCTATTGATTGTTACGGTCTTCGCTGTTTAGCCACGGTTTTGGGGCGGGACTGTCCTGACAGTTGGCCCAAGAAGAATTTGGTGGCATGTTTGTTGGGTGATGGCGATGGGGCGGTGGGTGGAGTGGGGTCTTGGGGGGTTCCCTCCAAGCCTCCATTCCACTCTACCCCTGAGCTGGGCCCTCAGCCAGCTAGTCTTAGCACGATGCAGCAGGAGGGTTCTCAAGGGCAAGCTGGCTTACCCGTAAACACGTCTCGGTGTGGATCCCCCATTTTGTGCTCTCCCCCCCCAGGCCTGTCTCCTGAGATGTTATTTCAGCTAGAACTAGCTAAGTTTAAGCTGCAGGAGACTCAGATACAACAGGCTAGTATAGAACGGATTAAGCTGCAGGAGACTCAGATACAACAGGCTAGTATAGAACGCATAGAGGTTGCTAGAATCCAAGCCAATCAGGATGCAACCAGGTACCAGGCTGAAATGGATGTCGAGAAGTCTAGAGTAGAGACCACGGGGCATCATCTCGGTGGTGGGCACCGGGTTACAGACTCACTTTCGCATTTAATTAAGTTAGTACCCGCATTTGATGAGACAGCAGTGACTGAGTTTTTTGCTCGTTTCGAAAAGAAGTGTCGTGAGTATGACTGGCCGGAGGTTAAATGGGCAGCATTAGTTTCATCACGTCTAGTGGGTAAGGGGTTGAAAGCCTACGATGCACTGTCACTGGACGAGAGTGTCGTGTATGGACTGGTGAAGGAGGCTGTGCTCCGGGCCTACGAACTGCAACCCGAAACTTATAGATTGAAGTTCCGTGGCGTGAATAAGAAGAGCGACGTCAGTTTTATGGAGCACGCACGGGACTTAACAGATGCATGTAATAACTGGTTTCGGTCCGAGCACGCAGAGTCGGCTGAGGAAATTAAGCAACTTTTCTATCTGGAACAGTTTTACAAATGCACTGGAACCGATCTAACGCTGAACATTAAGGAAAAATGTCCCAAGACAGTAGAGGAGGCTGCCAAGATGGCAGACTTCAGATTATCATTGATTCGTGGTTGCGGTGCCGCTCAGAGGGCTGAGTCAGGGCAGAAGGGGCGCTATACCCCACCCACCAGAGTTTTCGATAATAACAAATCCTATGACACACATAACCACACTAAATGCATTGCACCTAATAACACCTACAAACACAAGCCTCTCCCGTTTACTAAAGGTCAGGCCCCTTCTTCGCCCGCACAAGGGAAGAAGCCCATTGGGGATGTGAAATGTTACAAATGTCAGAAGCTAGGCCATTATTCACGTGAGTGCCCTAGTAACACTCCCGCTAAGCCGGTGTCATTGGTTCACAGTATCGGTGTGTCTCTGAAGGCTGCAGCAACTGCCCGGGGTAGGTTGTCAGCAGCTGAGGCACACGCGGTAAAGAAGCGTACGGAAGGCTCGACACCTGTCCGGGACACTTTCTGTAGCCATCGGGGGCACGGGTTTGTGAGCTGGGGGAGTGAACTACGGAGGGTTGACTTGCTGAGGGATACGGGGGCTTCGCAAACTTTGTTGAGGAACTTCACAGGGAAACCGATAAATGCGGCCAGAGTTGTTGTGGTGCAGGGTATAAATGCTACGAGGTCATACCCACTTGTGAGGTTGGAGTTGAGAGTGGGAGAGGTGTGCAGGGAGCTGGATGTAGGGATCGTTGAGTGTTTGCCAGTTGAGGGCGTCGACCTTCTTCTCGGCAACGACTTTGCGATGCCCACTTCCGGGACTCCACCCTTAGTCGTTGCCGAGAGGGCGGCCGACGTGGATGGTGAGAATCGGGAATGGGTTGGGAGGTGCCAACAGGATAAGATGGCCTGTGTGGTAACCCGATCTCGCTCTGCGGCTCCTGCACAGCCTAGCACTCAACCTCGGGGACAGTGGAGGAAGGATCAGGAGAAGGTTGCTAAGGGCAGGAAAAGGGACATTGATTCTGCTGCACTTCTCGGTGATTCGGTACTTGGACCTATAATAAACACGGGAGTTGACTCTGGCCCAGATATGGTGTGTAACAAGGCAGAGTTGGGTAAGACTTCGCGTGAGGCAAGAGCTGTAGCGAGAGCCACTAAGGCAGTAGAGCCTACTAGCCGGGGTAATGTCTTATTACAAAACCATCTTGATGCATTGACGCCCAGGGACATTAGTGAGCAGCAGCTGCAAGACGCTAGCCTAGCTCGTTATAGCAATGGTGCCATAGAGTTGGAGGAAGATGGGGATGCGAAGCCGGGAGATTTCTTTAGGCTCAACAGGATATTGTACCGCAGATTTCTAGACCCCAAATCGAAGTGGGAGGGCGGTGCGAGGGTAGTAGACCAGGTGGTTGTTCCAAATAAGTATAGAGAGTCCTTATTGTGTCTGGCGCATGATGTGCCGGTGGCGGGTCATTTGGGGGTAACAAAAACATTGGCGGCATTGGGCAGGTTTTTCTGGTGGCCTGGGGTCAAGGCTGATGTCTGTGCATGGGTGGCTGGGTGTGCGACCTGCCAGACAACGGGGAAGCCTAACCAGACAATCCCGAAGGCACCTTTGTTTCCCATACCTGTCACCGGGCCTCCGTTCAGCAAAGTTGTAGTAGATTTGGTTGGCCCTTTCCCGCCTACTAGTAGTGGCAATAAATTCCTGTTGACAATCATGGATGTGGCTACGAGATACCCGGACGCATACCCCATGAGAAACGGCTCGGCAAAGGCAGTTGTTAAAAACTTATTATTGTTCTGTTCCCGTTATGGATTTCCACGTGAGGTGCAGTCAGACCAGGGGAGCAATTTTACATCCAAATTGTTCAAGCAAACCCTTCAGTTGCACGGTATATGTTCTGTAGTGTCGTCAGCCTACCATCCCGAGAGTCAGGGAGTCTTGGAGCGGTGGCACTCGACCCTGAAGAGTATGCTACGCTGTTACTGTGCAGAACATGACACTGATTGGGATTTGGGTCTGCCGTATGTTCTGTTCGCTGCACGTGAAGTCCCAGGAGAGAGCCTGGGGTTCAGTCCAAATCAACTAGTCTTTGGCCATAATGTGAGAGGACCTTTAAGTATGGTGAAAGAGATCTGGGAGGGCGAAGAGAAGCCGGGGTCTGTACTTAAATATATCCTTGAGAGCCGGGAGAGACTTATAGGTTGCATGGCAGCGGCAGGTAATAACTTGGTTAATGCACAGGCGGTCATGAAGCACCAGTATGACGCCAAGGTGAAGCTTCAGGAGTTTTCGGTGGGTCAGGAGGTAATGTTGCTTTTACCTTTGCCTGGACACCCCCTTTCTGCCAAGTTTATTGGGCCGTATGTGGTGGCTAAGAAACTGTCCGACCTTGATTATCTCGTTGCAACACCTGACCGTAGAAAAAAACATCAGTTATGTCATGTTAACCTCATGAAAGAGTATGTGAGACGCCCCTCAGAGCCTCTCACTGTCCCTGTGCTGGCCTGCAGCGGCCAGGGTGGAGAAGGAGGTGGGGACAGTCATGCTGCTGAGGAGGATAGCTGGGACTGTGTCATTTCCGCGGAACAGTGGGCGGGGAATACTGAACAAGAGGCTAGGCAAGCTGTAAGTCACCTGCCTGAGCACCAGGGTGCTGCTGTCCTAGGCCTGTTCAGGTCATACCCCTCTGTTTTCACCGAACACCCAGGTCTCACTACTCAGGTAACGCACGACGTGGACGTCGGTGATAATGTGCCCTTCAAGTCAGTGCCCTACCGTGTGCCCCCGGTAAAGTTGCCAGCTTTACGGGAGGAGTTAAAGTACATGGTTGAGAGAGGGATGATCACTGAAGGTTATGTGAAGTGGACATCACCCGTCACGTTGCAGCCAAAACCTGACGGCAAGGTGCGGTTCTGCATAGATTTTCGTAGGCTAAATGGCTTGACCACTACCAACCCTTACCCTTTGCCTCGAGTTGACGACAGCGTGGACAAGATAGGGAATGCAAAGTACCTTACTAAAATTGATCTTGTAAAAGGCTACTGGCAAGTACCCCTGTCGGACCGAGCTAAGCAAGTTTGTGGTTTTGTGGTAGATGGCAAGACCTACCAATGTAACGTAATGCCTTATGGGCTTAAGAACGCACCTGCCACGTTTCAGAACCTGATGAACGATATTTGTGACGAAATCCCTAACTGCACGGTCTACCTTGATGACGTGATAGTGTATGATGACAATTTTGAAAATCACCTAAGGCACTTAGAGACCCTGTTTGGGAAGTTGCACGATGCTGGGCTGGTGGTGAACCTGAGGAAGTGCGAGTTTGTAAAGGCTACTGTGCAGTATCTTGGCTTCGTGGTCGGGTTAGGCCGGGTGTGCCCCCCCCTGAGCAAGATACAGGCTATCAATATGTTTCCCAGGCCCACCACTAAGCGCCAGGTCATGCGGTTCCTAGGTATGATAGGCTATTATAGGCGCTTCATCCGGGGATACTCTACTGTCTTAGCACCGTTAACTGATCTACTGTCGAAGTCAGTGAAGTTCTGTTGGGCTGCGGAGTGTCAGAGGGCTTTCGACCTAGTCAAGCACCTGCTGTGTACACATCCGATTTTGAGAGCCCCAGACTTCTCCAGGAGTTTTCAGCTGGCGACTGATGCCAGCGGTGTGGGTGCCGGGGCAGTGTTACTGCAGACTGATTCCGAGGGCTTGGAACACCCAGTGAGCTTCTTTTCTCGCAAGTTTAATTCGGCACAAAGGAATTATTCGACTATAGAGAAGGAGCTTCTTGCTATCGTTTTGTCGCTCAAACATTTCGAAGTTTATGTTCCAGCCTACGGCCCGGTAGTGACGATTTATACGGACCATCATCCCTTGAAATTCCTAAATCAGTTTCACAATCGGAATATGCGGTTGACCAGGTGGTCCCTAATGCTCCAAGAGTATAATCTCAACATTCAGCATATTGCCGGGAGTGAGAACGTGATAGCAGATTGTCTATCAAGGGTTGATGATCCAGGATAGTCGTGCACGGTGTGTGGGTTGAGCAGGAGTAAAATTAGGCTATCATAACGCCGTCCAAAAAGATTATAAAACAATAAAATAAACGAGAATTTTTTTTTTTAGTTTTGTAAGTCTTTATTGTTGTAGCATGATGCATGCGATATTGTGTTTTATGTATAATTCACACTTCAGTTGTTGTGCACCTTTTGCAATTAGTGGCAGCTAAGGGTAGCAGGTCGGTTGGTTGCCTGTCAGATTTTGATAATGCTTCTAAGGTCGATTATCTAAAATCTTGGGGGGGCTGTGACGCACCCAGTGCGTGGCAACGCAACCTGATTGTACTCCTTGGTACTCCACTGTACCGCCACTGTGTGGTACCGCTGTACCGCTGTACCGTGCTGGTTGCTTATATTGAGTGTGACAACGTATAACTATGTTCTTTGTATCTCTGCAAAGGTCTCGTCATGTGCTAACCAGTGGTGGGTTTTGTTTTAAGCCATGTCGAGACCTTCCATTTAATATGTAGTATCAATAGAGAAGTTGATAGATAAGACAATGGGAGTTCAGAGAGAGAGAGTGAGTTAGTTTTCAGAGCGAGAGGGTAGCAACGCGCCACGCTGCCGGAGTGGTGGTTGCCAGACGTATGGACCGGTTGGCAGCCTTGCGCTTATAGCTAGGTGCGACAGGGTTGGTAGTCCATTGCCGCCTGCCTATGCTGCCTGGGTTGCCCATGTTGTCGTACTGCACATTGCCTGGAGGCTCGCTGTGTGTTCCATGATCAGGTTGCCTAGAACCTTTGAGATTCTAACATCCCTTGCCCTCTCTCCCAATTTCTCACGGTTGCACTCTTTCTCTCTGACGACATTACTCTCATTTCATTCTTCTCTCTATTTAAATGCATAACCTTCCCTTGAGGTCCTAAAGGAGTTTCAGCACTCACCTCTCGTATTACTCTTAGGACAAGCATATATTTACATGTATTAGATTTAAGGGGTTAATGTGAACAGCGATCTTCTTGATGAGGATAGTTGGTGAACGTTCTACATGTTCACGAGTTATATGCCCAGCTCATCATCCAATTTGTGACTAGACTAGTGCCATGTGTAAGAGCCCGACCATGCCCAGGAGTTGTCTGTAGAGGGGCGAGGACTTAGCCTTGATTTGCCTACCGAGCCAGGAGCAAGTGCAGTACCAGAGACTACAGCTCGCTCGTAGTGCCGGTATAGTAGAGTAACGTAATTTATCTGTCCTTGTGTTCTCTGCAGTCTTTTCCTGGGTTCTCGCTTTCGGTGCTGGGACTCGTTGTTCCTGTGACTTGGCCTGCTAGCTAGAACACATGGGGATGATGAGTGGGTGATATCTTTATTTTACTATGCATTGCAGCTCTCTTTAAGTTTATGTATGTAACACTTTACAATACACATTACTCACACACAAGACAACACTATTAATACTTTCATGTATCAATTAACTGCACTGTCGTTTTGCTGCTGTGTCCGGAGTTCTGTTGCGTAGGGCGCATACGGACTCAGAGGGGAGACAGAGTGAGAGAAGCGAAGTAGCCTATGCGGTAGTAGGCTACCGGCGCAGTACTGTTGCCTGCAACCTTTAGTTATTCCAAGTATAGATTCATTCTTATAATAAGTGACCTACTATTTATGTTCCTTCCATGTGTATTATTAGGTATCTACTGGATCATGAACATCTTGTATGCTACATGCTAGTGCATGTTAGTAGGGGACAGTTATTCTAGTGCACGCGCTTTCAAGTAGGCGTGTACATTTGTCATTTAGCATTTCACTGTCATACCTTTAGCCTGCTTCTATTCTACATTATTAGAGGCTTAATATTAACGTAGTTTCTTGCGTATTGCATTTCTTTAGTCATAACGTAACCTATAAATGTCTGAGGGAGTTTAGCCTCATAGCCTACCCCTGTTGTACACTTTCGCCGAGTTAAGGTACCTCGTTACCATAGACGATAACTCTGTAGGGCGTTGGTGCTTTTGTTGTCTGGAGCATATAGTATTTGGGACTGGAATCGAGCGTGTCGTTGTCACATAAGCCATTTCTGTCCTACGATCAAGAATCCCGAATATGTATTGCCGATCCAGCCGTAACAAAATGGCGACCTTGCACAAGATTCAGTAGTATCCTATCACATGTTTTTTGGAGAACTATTCTATGCTACCTAGTAGAGCTGGCTAGAATTTTCTTGCATATTGGAGGAATTTTTATTGTGTCATTATTGTATTGGTGGACTTGCAGATTGTTTCGTTAGGGGTGTCTAGAGTAGAGTCATTCAAGCATCTTTAACATTTTGTGAGTCGAGACTGCAATTAGTAATAAGCACTTCTTTTTTTTTATGAACAGCAATTGTATAACCAGCACTATGTCTAATGACTCATCATTTACGGGGGAGGATAACACGGTACAGCCTAGTAATCAGCAAGTACAACAGATGTTTAGGGAGGGGAGTGTTATAAGTGGAGAGAGGGATGCCCGGGCATTTTTGCAGACACCTTTGACCGAACAGCGCCTGCAGGCTATTGATTGTTACGGTCTTCGCTGTTTAGCCACGGTTTTGGGGCGGGACTGTCCTGACAGTTGGCCCAAGAAGAATTTGGTGGCATGTTTGTTGGGTGATGGCGATGGGGCGGTGGGTGGAGTGGGGTCTTGGGGGGTTCCCTCCAAGCCTCCATTCCACTCTACCCCTGAGCTGGGCCCTCAGCCAGCGAGTCTTAGCACGATGCAGCAGGAGGGTTCTCAATGGCAAGCTGGCTTACCCGTAAACACGTCTCGGTGTGGATCCCCCATTTTGTGCTCTCCCCCCCCAGGCCTGTCTCCTGAGATGTTATTTCAGCTAGAACTAGCTAAGTTTAAGCTGCAGGAGACTCAGATACAACAGGCTAGTATAGAACGGATTAAGCTGCAGGAGACTCAGATACAACAGGCTAGTATAGAACGCATAGAGGTTGCTAGAATCCAAGCCAATCAGGATGCAACCAGGTACCAGGCTGAAATGGATGTCGAGAAGTCTAGAGTAGAGACCACGGGGCGTCATCTCGGTGGTGGGCACCGGGTTACAGACTCACTTTCGCATTTAATTAAGTTAGTACCCGCATTTGATGAGACAGCAGTGACTGAGTTTTTTGCTCGTTTCGAAAAGAAGTGTCGTGAGTATGACTGGCCGGAGGTTAAATGGGCAGCATTAGTTTCATCACGTCTAGTGGGTAAGGGGTTGAAAGCCTACGATGCACTGTCACTGGACGAGAGTGTAGTGTATGGACTGGTGAAGGAGGCTGTGCTCCGGGCCTACGAACTGCAACCCGAAACTTATAGATTGAAGTTCCGTGGCGTGAATAAGAAGAGCGACGTCAGTTTTATGGAGCACGCACGGGACTTAACAGATGCATGTAATAACTGGTTTCGGTCCGAGCACGCAGAGTCGGCTGAGGAAATTAAGCAACTTTTCTATCTGGAACAGTTTTACAAATGTACTGGAACCGATCTAACGCTGAACATTAAGGAAAAATGTCCCAAGACAGTAGAGGAGGCTGCCAAGATGGCAGACTTCAGATTATCATTGATTCGTGGTTGCGGTGCCGCTCAGAGGGCTGAGTCAGGGCAGAAGGGGCGCTATACCCCACCCACCAGAGTTTTCGATAATAACAAATCCTATGACACACATAACCACACTAAATGCATTGCACCTAATAACACCTACAAACACAAGCCTCTCCCGTTTACTAAAGGTCAGGCCCCTTCTTCGCCCGCACAAGGGAAGAAGCCCATTGGGGATGTGAAATGTTACAAATGTCAGAAGCTAGGCCATTATTCACGTGAGTGCCCTAGTAACACTCCCGCTAAGCCGGTGTCATTGGTTCACAGTATCGGTGTGTCTCTGAAGGCTGCAGCAACTGCCCGGGGTAGGTTGTCAGCAGCTGAGGCACACGCGGTAAAGAAGCGTACGGAAGGCTCGACACCTGTCCGGGACACTTTCTGTAACCATCGGGGACACGGGTTTGTGAGCTGGGGGAGTGAACTACGGAGGGTTGACTTGCTGAGGGATACGGGGGCTTCGCAAACTTTGTTGAGGAACTTCACAGGGAAACCGATAAATGCGGCCAGAGTTGTTGTGGTGCAGGGTATAAATGCTACGAGGTCATACCCACTTGTGAGGTTGGAGTTGAGAGTGGGAGAGGTGTGCAGGGAGCTGGATGTAGGGATCGTTGAGTGTTTGCCAGTTGAGGGCGTCGACCTTCTTCTCGGCAACGACTTTGTGGTGCCCACTTCCGGGACTCCACCCTTAGTCGTTGCCGAGAGGGCGGCCGACGTGGATGGTGAGAATCGGGAATGGGTTGGGAGGTGCCAACAGGATAAGATGGCCTGTGTGGTAACCCGATCTAGCTCTGCGGCTCCTGCACAGCCTAGCACTCAACCTCGGGGACAGTGGAGGAAGGATCAGGAGAAGGTTGCTAAGGGCAGGAAAAGGGACATTGATTCTGCTGCACTTCTCGGTGATTCGGTACTTGGACCTATAATAAACACGGGAGTTGACTCTGGCCCAGATATGGTGTGTAACAAGGCAGAGTTGGGTAAGACTTCGCGTGAGGCAAGAGCTGTAGCGAGAGCCACTAAGGCAGTAGAGCCTACTAGCCGGGGTAATGTCTTATTACAAAACCATCTTGATGCATTGACGCCCAGGGACATTAGTGAGCAGCAGCTGCAAGACGCTAGCCTAGCTCGTTATAGCAATGGTGCCATAGAGTTGGAGGAAGATGGGGATGCGAAGCCGGGAGATTTCTTTAGGCTCAACAGGATATTGTACCGCAGATTTCTAGACCCCAAATCGAAGTGGGAGGGCGGTGCGAGGGTAGTAGACCAGGTGGTTGTTCCAAATAAGTATAGAGAGTCCTTATTGTGTCTGGCGCATGATGTGCCGGTGGCGGGTCATTTGGGGGTAACAAAAACATTGGCGGCATTGGGCAGGTTTTTCTGGTGGCCTGGGGTCAAGGCTGATGTCTGTGCATGGGTGGCTGGGTGTGCGACCTGCCAGACAACGGGGAAGCCTAACCAGACAATCCCGAAGGCACCTTTGTTTCCCATACCTGTCACCGGGCCTCCGTTCAGCAAGGTTGTAGTAGATTTGGTTGGCCCTTTCCCGCCTACTAGTAGTGGCAATAAATTCCTGTTGACAATCATGGATGTGGCTACGAGATACCCGGACGCATACCCCATGAGAAACGGCTCGGCAAAGGCAGTTGTTAAAAACTTATTATTGTTCTGTTCCCGTTATGGATTTCCACGTGAGGTGCAGTCAGACCAGGGGAGCAATTTTACATCCAAATTGTTCAAGCAAACCCTTCAGTTGCACGGTATATGTTCTGTAGTGTCGTCAGCCTACCATCCCGAGAGTCAGGGAGTCTTGGAGCGGTGGCACTCGACCCTGAAGAGTATGCTACGCTGTTACTGTGCAGAACATGACACTGATTGGGATTTGGGTCTGCCGTATGTTCTGTTCGCTGCACGTGAAGTCCCAGGAGAGAGCCTGGGGTTCAGTCCAAATCAACTAGTCTTTGGCCATAATGTGAGAGGACCTTTAAGTATGGTGAAAGAGATCTGGGAGGGCGAAGAGAAGCCGGGGTCTGTACTTAAATATATCCTTGAGAGCCGGGAGAGACTTATAGGTTGCATGGCAGCGGCAGGTAATAACTTGGTTAATGCACAGGCGGTCATGAAGCACCAGTATGACGCCAAGGTGAAGCTTCGGGAGTTTTCGGTGGGTCAGGAGGTAATGTTGCTTTTACCTTTGCCTGGACACCCCCTTTCTGCCAAGTTTATTGGGCCGTATGTGGTGGCTAAGAAACTGTCCGACCTTGATTATCTCGTTGCAACACCTGACCGTAGAAAAAAACATCAGTTATGTCATGTTAACCTCATGAAAGAGTATGTGAGACGCCCCTCAGAGCCTCTCACTGTCCCTGTGCTGGCCTGCAGCGGCCAGGGTGGAGAAGGAGGTGGGGACAGTCATGCTGCTGAGGAGGATAGCTGGGACTGTGTCATTTCCGCGGAACAGTGGGCGGGGAATACTGAACAAGAGGCTAGGCAAGCTGTAAGTCACCTGCCTGAGCACCAGGGTGCTGCTGTCCTAGGCCTGTTCAGGTCATACCCCTCTGTTTTCGCCGAACACCCAGGTCTCACTACTCAGGTAACGCACGACGTGGACGTCGGTGATAATGTGCCCTTCAAGTCAGTGCCCTACCGTGTGCCCCCGGTAAAGTTGCCAGCTTTACGGGAGGAGTTAAAGTACATGGTTGAGAGAGGGATGATCACTGAAGGTTATGTGAAGTGGACATCACCCGTCACGTTGCAGCCAAAACCTGACGGCAAGGTGCGGTTCTGCATAGATTTTCGTAGGCTAAATGGCTTGACCACTACCAACCCTTACCCTTTGCCTCGAGTTGACGACAGCGTGGACAAGATAGGGAATGCAAAGTACCTTACTAAAATTGATCTTGTAAAAGGCTACTGGCAAGTACCCCTGTCGGACCGAGCTAAGCAAGTTTGTGGTTTTGTGGTAGATGGCAAGACCTACCAATGTAACGTAATGCCTTATGGGCTTAAGAACGCACCTGCCACGTTTCAGAACCTGATGAACGATATTTGTGACGAAATCCCTAACTGCACGGTCTACCTTGATGACGTGATAGTGTATGATGACAATTTTGAAAATCACCTAAGGCACTTAGAGACCCTGTTTGGGAAGTTGCACGATGCTGGGCTGGTGGTGAACCTGAGGAAGTGCGAGTTTGTAAAGGCTACTGTGCAGTATCTTGGCTTCGTGGTCGGGTTAGGCCGGGTGTGCCCCCCCCTGAGCAAGATACAGGCTATCAATATGTTTCCCAGGCCCACCACTAAGCGCCAGGTCATGCGGTTCCTAGGTATGATAGGCTATTATAGGCGCTTCATCCGGGGATACTCTACTGTCTTAGCACCGTTAACTGATCTACTGTCGAAGTCAGTGAAGTTCTGTTGGGCTGCGGAGTGTCAGAGGGCTTTCGACCTAGTCAAGCACCTGCTGTGTACACATCCGATTTTGAGAGCCCCAGACTTCTCCAGGAGTTTTCAGCTGGCGACTGATGCCAGCGGTGTGGGTGCCGGGGCAGTGTTACTGCAGACTGATTCCGAGGGCTTGGAACACCCAGTGAGCTTCTTTTCTCGCAAGTTTAATTCGGCACAAAGGAATTACTCGACTATAGAGAAGGAGCTTCTTGCTATCGTTTTGTCGCTCAAACATTTCGAAGTTTATGTTCCAGCCTACGGCCCGGTAGTGACGATTTATACGGACCATCATCCCTTGAAATTCCTAAATCAGTTTCACAATCGGAATATGCGGTTGACCAGGTGGTCCCTAATGCTCCAAGAGTATAATCTCAACATTCAGCATATTGCCGGGAGTGAGAACGTGATAGCAGATTGTCTATCAAGGGTTGATGATCCAGGATAGTCGTGCACGGTGTGTGGGTTGAGCAGGAGTAAAATTAGGCTATCATAACGCCGTCCAAAAAGATTATAAAACAATAAAATAAACGAGAATTTTTTTTTTTAGTTTTGTAAGTCTTTATTGTTGTAGCATGATGCATGCGATATTGTGTTTTATGTATAATTCACACTTCAGTTGTTGTGCACCTTTTGCAATTAGTGGCAGCTAAGGGTAGCAGGTCGGTTGGTTGCCTGTCAGATTTTGATAATGCTTCTAAGGTCGATTATCTAAAATCTTGGGGGGGCTGTGATGCACCCAGTGCGTGGCAACGCAACCTGATTGTACTCCTTGGTACTCCACTGTACCGCCACGGTGCGGTACCGTGTACCGCTGTACCGTGCTGGCTGCTTATATTGAGTGTGACAACGTATAACTATGTTCTTTGTATCTCTGCAAAGGTCTCGTCATGTGCTAACCAGTGGTGGGTTTTGTTTTAAGCCATGTCGAGACCTTCCATTTAATATGTAGTATCAATAGAGAAGTTGATAGATAAGACAATAGGAATTCAGAGAGAGAGAGTGAGTTAGACTTCAGAGCGAGAGGGTAGCAATGCGCCACGCTGCCGGGGGGGTGGTTGCCAGACGTATGGACCGGTTGGCAGCCCTGCGCTTATAGCTAGGTGCGACAGGGTTGGTAGTCCATTGCCGCCTGCCTATGCTGCCTGGGCTGCCCATGTTGTCGTGCTGCACATTGCCTGGAGGCTCGCTGTGTGTTCCATGATCAGGTTGCCTAGAACCTTTGAGATTCTAACATCCCTTGCCCTCTCTCCCAATTTCTCACGGTTGCACTCTTTCTCTCTGACGACATTACTCTCATTTCATTCTTCTCTCTATTTAAATGCATAACCTTCCCTTGAGGTCCTAAAGGAGTTTCAGCACTCACCTCTCGTATTACTCTTAGGACAAGCATATATTTACATGTATTAGATTTAAGGGGTTAATGTGAACAGCGATCTTCTTGATGAGGATAGTTGGTGAACGTTCTACATGTTCACGAGTTATATGCCCAGCTCATCATCCAATTTGTGACTAGACTAGTGCCATGTGTAAGAGCCCGACCATGCCCAGGAGTTGTCTGTAGAGGGGCGAGGACTTAGCCTTGATTTGCCTACCGAGCCAGGAGCGAGTGCAGTACCAGAGACTACAGCTCGCTCGTAGTGCCGGTATAGTAGAGTAACGTAATTTATCTGTCCTTGTGTTCTCTGCAGTCTTTTCCTGGGTTCTCGCTTTCGGTGCTGGGACTCGTTGTTCCTGTGACTTGGCCTGCTAGCTAGAACACATGGGGATGATGAGTGGGTGATATCTTTATTTTACTATGCATTGCAGCTCTCTTTAAGTTTATGTATGTAACACTTTACAATACACATTACTCACACACAAGACAACACTATTAATACTTTCATGTATCAATTAACTGCACTGTCGTTTTGCTGCTGTTTCCGGAGTTCTATTGCGTAGGGCGCATACGGACTCAGAGGGGAGACAGAGGGAGAGAAGCGAAGTAGCCTATGCGGTAGTAGGCTACCGGCGCAGTACTGTTGCCTGCAACCTTTTAGTTATTCCAAGTATAGATTCATTCTTATAATAAGTGACTACTATTTATGTTCCTTCCATGTGTATTATTAGGTATCTACTGGATCATGAACATCTTGTATGCTACATGCTAGTGCATGTTAGTAGGGGACAGTTATTCTAGTGCACGCGCTTTCAAGTAGGCGTGTACATTTGTCATTTAGCATTTCACTGTCATACCTTTAGCCTGCTTCTATTCTACATTATTAGAGGCTTAATATTAACGTAGTTTCTTGCGTATTGCATTTCTTTAGTCATAACGTAACCTATAAATGTCTGAGGGAGTTTAGCCTCATAGCCTACCCCTGTTGTACACTTTCGCCGAGTTAAGGTACCTCGTTACCATAGACGATAACTCTGTAGGGCGTTGGTGCTTTTGTTGTCTGGAGCATATAGTATTTGGGACTGGAATCGAGCGTGTCGTTGTCACATAAGCCATTTCTGTCCTACGATCAAGAATCCCGAATATGTATTGCCGATCCAGCCGTAACAATATGATAATAACTAAATAACAAAGAGTGCAGCATTAAAACCTGTATATATGAATATCGAACTGTATCCGTTATTAATAGCTTTAATTGAATAGCAGCAGGAGAGAAAGTGATGCTACACCTGGGTGAGCTTAAAATAGAAACTAATTAAACGAGATGTAAGCAGAAAAAGGTGTTAAGGGGGTAGTGCTTGGTTTTTGGTCTATATATTTATATATTTTATATATTTTTCAGTTTCCTCGCTAGACCTCCATCAAGCTTAGAAAAACACCCCCTAGACCCCCTTTCAGGATAAATTTGTATATTTTTCAGTAGAAAAAATTCCCAGCCGAAGGCAGGTTCCTTCTAAAACTAGAGGCTTGCTATCGCTCGCCAGGAAAAAATCAACACCTAAATGGCACGAAAGGTCTTAATATTAATAAAACAAAATTAAGCGAGAGGTCTCAAAATCGCAAAACTAACGGAACAAACGTCTTAAAACTTCAAAAACTAATATTCTAAACATGAGGGAGAAGGGCGTCCAGAAAAAGCGAGAACTACCGCCTTAATTAATATCCTTCGAGAGTACCTACGTAGCCTACCTGTACAGACGCGCTAATAAGTGATGTCTCGGTGCCAAGTATGTTTTTATCAATAATTGGTATCAGCATTATCTAAATTTGAATTATTTATTTCAAGTGAGATATATACAAACATGCTCCTACACTTACCCACCCTATGAATAGGGTGGGTAAGTGTAGGAGCAACTGACAGACATTAATACAGTACAGAGCGAGCCAAACGTAATGACAGCTGATACATAACTTATTAGAGCGACTGTACGTGTTGACTCAGCCTTTCTCTTCATTCCGAAAGAGTAGTTCAAACAATGTCTTTCTAAAGCCGTGAAAAGATGCATTTGAAGGACTCTTGAAAGGAACGCTGATTAAGGGGATAGTGTTTGTTTTTCTGAACCCCTTTCTCCCTCGTGATTAGCCCCATTAGTTTCAGATTTTAAGACGGTCGGCCCATTAGTTAGGCAATTTTGAGACCTTTCGTGCCATTTAGGTGTCGATTTTTTCCTGGCGAGCGATAGCAAGCCTGCAATTGTTGAAGAAATCGGCCTTCGGCAGGGACAGTTTTCTACCGACAAATGTAAACATTTATCTTTACAGGGGGTCTAGCGGGAGTTTGTTTAAGCTTAATGGAGGTTTAGCGAGGAAACTAAAAAATATATTTATACATAAATATGTAGTCCAAAAACCAAGCACTGCCCCCTTAAAACGACTTGTCAAGTTTAGCTTTTGCGTTCGTCAAGTCAGAGCTTATTATAGCTGGGTTGCTTAATTATATTACGGCAATAGGTAACTTAACCCCTTCTGTACCAAGGACGTATTTTGTATTTGGTTTCAGCTACATCTAGACGATTTTATGGAGCTTAGGAAGGATATATGGTAGCTAAAAGGATGAATTGAGATAGTCTGTAGCCTTTTCCTGGGTAGATGTCCTTCCCAAGCTGAATAATATCGTCTAATAGGTGCCAGAATATAATGAAAAGTACATCACCGGTACAGAAGGGGTGAAGGGGGTAGTACTTGGCTATATATTTATATAATTAATCATATTTGAGCTTCCTTCTAGACCTCCATCAAGCTTTACTAAAGCACCCCCTAGATCCCCTTTTAAGATAAATGTGTATATTTTTCGGTAGAAAAATGTCCCGGCCGAAGGCTGATTCCTTCTAAAATTAGAGGCTCGCTTTCGCTCGCCAGAAAAAAATCAACACCTAAAGGGAACGAAAGGTCTTAATATTGAATACAAAATGAGACGAATTAAATTTCTCAAAATCGCCAAACTAACGGAACAAACGTCTTAAAACCTCAACACTAATATGCTAAACATGAGGGAGAAGGGGGTTCATAAAAAGCGAGTACTACCCCCTTAACACAAAGATGTTTACTAGTTCATAGATTGTCAACCAATTAATTCACTCAAGGTGGCAGTAATTAGCTTTATTTATAACTTTATTCGTGACGCTCTTTAAGGGGGAGGTAGTCGCTTTGTATGGCTCCCCTTCTCCCTCATGTTTAGCATATTCGTTTTGAGATTTTAAGACGTTCGTTCCATTAGTTTGGCGATTTTGAGACCTTTCGCCCCATTTTGTTGTTAATATTAAGACCTTTTGTGCAAAATAGGTATCGATTTTTTCCTGGCGAGCGATAGCCTGTAATTTCAGAAGGAACCGGCTTTCGGTCGGGACATTTTTCTACCGAAAAATGTACAAAATTATCTTGAAAGGGGATCTACGGGGTGTTTGTTTATGCTTGATGGAGATCTAGCGAGAAAACTAAAATATATATCAATAAAGACGTACATAGACCAAGACCCAAGCACTACTCCCTTAATTGATCTTTTGTAATCGGAACTATATTATTTACTCATTACGGTATTTTACATTTTCTATGTTCTTTTTCTGTCACGTTTCAAATACTTTAAGTTCAAATGTAACTTTCACCTCCATTCCAAGATGCCAAGCTCTGGAATTCAAGCTAAAGTGTATCCCCAAGTAACTTTTCATCTGGGAAGAACTACAATCAGGCTGACTGCAATCGGAACTTTGCAAAACCAAAATGAAAATGTTGGAAGGAATACTAAACCAAAAAATGCAAACGGAAATAAACATTCTATAACTCTGGGGGACTTATGATTTGGGGTATCTTATTGTTAGTCAAGATTTATTCTATGTGACACAACTTTCTCTCTTTTTTTTTTTTTTTTTTTTTTTTTTTTTTTTTTTTAATACTTTTTTTTTAGAGGTTACATTAAGTGCCTTATATTATGCTGAATAATGCTTTTCCAGGCTAAAGGTGCATGCGTTGAAATAGTACCTATCCTAAAGCCCAACCTTGATATTAAAGCTTGTTTTATGTCTGGTTATTCTTTAGCCAAACATTTACATAGCATTTAAAACGTTGTACATTGTTGTTATTTACATTGTTGCCTTGTCTTAGGATTTTATTCCATAGTCTACAGTATCTTGGAATACACTGTCTCTGATATGCTGAAGTGTGACAGCGTGCCTCCTCCAACGCATCAGGAGCACTTTCCACTGTTCTTGTGGTTCGCTCCCACTGTCGCTGTGTTTGCCTTGGCAGGATGACCGTATTTAGGTGAGTGAGGTTTTCCCCTGTTTAATTTTTATTTTGCTGTATATTTCAGTTTCATCTTAAAGTTTTGTTATAGAGTTTTTGCCAGTTTGGTAAGTATTGTAGTTTTATAAGTTACTTTTGATGTTTTGTTTAGTTAGTAGGTTCTTCCATATATTTTTTATTGTATATTTTTAAATTTCCTTTAAGTACTTTAATTGTTCTCTGCTTACTTTATTTTTCATCTTTTAGTGTTATAGTGGCAGGCAGGGTGCAGGGTGGCAGAGTAGCAGGGATGGTGGTGGTCGTCGTGGTGTGGTGTGCGGTATGACGGCAGTCACTCCCGCTGTCCCTATATACCCCACCGTACGACATTGCCGCGTCTTCCCGGCGCAGTGCGGCGGCGTTGCCAAACGAACGTATACTTTCACGTTCGATGAGAACTTTCTACGATTGACGAGAGCAGCTCTCGTCTGACGTGGTAGCTGCTACGTCTGACGAGGCTGCTCCGGTCAGACGGCCGTGGTGGCCTGGTCGGTCGTAAGTTTTCCCGTCTTTTGACATACGTGAGGGCGAGCCACGTTTTTTATTCCACTCGATTCAACAACCGCGCGGCCTTGGCCGCACCCACAACATTCCCGACCCACGTGGGCTACTCGTTTCTACTCGCGCCATGCGTGAGTACCCCCCCGACTGGCCGCAATTTCATTTACGTTTTGCGTATTATGCCATTACGTTTTACGTAATCGGTTGCCAACTACCAATATACCTTCGTTTACAACAGACGGGAGCTGACGGGAGCAATATACGTGAATGTGTGAACCCACCATTAGAGACTGTAAGTGAGAGGTGTTCTGACACTGGATCTTAAACAGGATTGTAAGTCCAGCAACATCCCTTCTATGCTGTAGGTTCTCGAGGTTTGCTTCAGGTGGAGTAAGAGATTCGTTTTCTATTATTTGTTGTGCTCTCCTCTGTACCTTGTCCAAGAGTTTCAAATGTATATTTGCCGCACCTCCCCATGTGAGAAATGAATACTCCATTGCAGATCTAATTTGGGCTTTATACAAAATCTCCTTTCCTTTTTTATCTAACAGGCTTGATATTTTCCTGAGAGAAGTTAATTTTGCTGAAGCTTTTGTAGCAATGTTTTCTATGTGTGTTTTGAAAATTAACTTTTTATCATAGACGACACCTAATATGTCAACCTCATTCTTTGAATTAATGATGCTTCCATTGAAGTTTAATTGCAATTGTGCATCTGCCCTAGAGATAATCATAAGTTGGGTCATATGAGCAGCAAATGTAACCTGCCACTTTTCACCCCATTTTGTAATGTCATCCAGTCTCTTGGTGACCAGGGCTACTGCAGTTGCTTCCTCTTTTGGATCATAGGTAACTGCCAATGTCCCATCATCAGCAAATGCTCGGGCTTCAGGAATGAGGTGAAGAAGGTCGTTAATGAAAACATTCCACAATAGAGGTCCCAAGACACTCCCTTGCGGTACTCCTGCCTTGATGTTGTGATGTACAGATACCTTGTTATTCAAGACTACTTTGAGCTTTCTATTTTTTAAGTAGTTTTCTAAAATTTCATAGAGACCACCTGATACTCCTACTGACTGAAGTTTCTCCAGCAATCCCCTTTGCCACACTCTATCAAAGGCACCTTCAATATCTAGTGCTAGAACACAGGTGCGTTTCCCTTTGTCAAGTGCAGCAGTCCACTCAGATGATAATAGGAGATGGAGGTCGGCAGCGGAGTAACCTTTCCTAAATCCAAACTGCCTTGTACATAATAGGTGGTTTTTTGCCAGATGATCTGTGAGGCGTGATGATATTATTTTTTTCCAGAACTTTGCTTGTAATGGAAAGTAATGATACAGGACGGTAGTTCGTCACGTCACACTTACTTCCTTTCTATGCACCGGAACGACATTGCTCAATTTCCATATTTCTGGCCATTGATTCTCAGTTAGACAGTTATTAAAGATAATACATAATGGGCCAGCTAGTTCTTTAGCACATCTTCTCATTGTGCGTGGGCTGATACCATCTGGTCTCACTGCTTTTCTCTCATCCAGGTTTTTTAGGTGTTCATAACCTTCAGTTTTTGTTGTGGTCACAACACTTATTTTTTTCATTTTGCGCTGTTACAGGCATTTTAGGTGGCTGGTGTTGTGGATTTGGTACAGACATCTTTGCAGAAAAATGGTGGGCTAGTGCATTAACCTTTTCTTCTGTTTTAATGCTACTGTACCATCTGGAAGAGTTAGTGGCGGGATATTTCCATCTCTAGAATTTCCCTGTTTCTCCTTAACTATGCCCCACCATTGCTTACTTCCAATTTTTCCATGTCTTAATTTCTGTTTTGTGCTGTTTTCCCATTGCTTCTTTGCCCATCTCTGTACCTGGTTCATACGTGCCACAGCTTTTTTATGTAGTTCTTTGCTTCTTAATAAAGATTTATTTTTGTATCTTAACCAAGCCTTATACAGTATTTGGCATCTGATGCAGCTTTACACTGTGGGCCAAACCATGGCTGGTCAGAAGGTTTGGATGTGTGAATTTTGTGTGGAACAATTATATGTGTTGCAGTTCATTGATCTTAGTTGTGAATGCGTTTACTTGTTGGTTTACATTCCCTTGTATAATATCTGTCCATCTTGTATTATTTAGATTTTGTCTAAATCCATGCCAATCCGCTTTCTCTCATCTCCATAACTTTCTCTCACAAGTCTCTTCTCTATGTATCTGCAGTCTTATCTTAGTGAGAACTGCCACATGATCAGAGGAGCCAACAAACCCAAGTGGAGATCAATGAACAGTGTGGGAAGGTAAATCAGTTAATACAGGATCCAAGAATGAACCAGATGTATGAGTAGGAAAATTCACATAATTTTGGAGATTGAAAACTGCCAAGAGATGATCAAATGAGACTTGTACTCGGTGTTGGTTCAGGTCACCAATAATCATTACTCTGTCACAGTTATTCTTATGCATAAGATGATCGATATTATTCATGAGGAAATCTAATAACTTTGTTCCCTGTGACGGTGGGCGGTAACACCCACAGCAAAGAATACCTTGAGATGCATTGTCAATAATCTTGAAGAGAATGATCTCCAGTTCGTTAGGTATTGGAATGTCAATGACTTGGATTTGAAGTCCCTCCCTATAACACAGAGCTACTCCTCCACCTTGCGTGTTGCGATCTCTCCTGTACCACGATGTGAAACCTGCAATTTTCGCATAGTTGGGAGGCACCGTATCATCTAGGAAAGTCTCCTCCAAGAAGACTCTCTCTCTCTCTCTCACCCCTGGAGCAGCTAAGCTTTATTGTAGTCAACCAATCTGGTTTATTGTGTGCCACCAAATAGTCTCGTCTCTGACACAAGCTTTTTATTTCACCTTGACGAAACTCTTGCATGCACCCGAAGACGAATTTACCCGAGGACGAATTTACCCGAGGAAAAATTTACCCGAGGACAAATTTACCCAAGGACAAATTTACCCAAGAACGAATTTACCGAGGACGAGTTTACCCTGAGGACGAATTTACCGAGGACGAATTTTCCGAGGACGAATTTACCCAGGGAAGAATTTACACAAGGACGAATTCACCGAGGACGAATTTACCCAAGGACGAATTTACCCGAGGACGAATTTACCCGAGGAAGAATTTACCTTGACGAAATTCCTGCATGCATCCGAGGACGAATTTCGCCCGGCCGAGGTAGACAGGGGGACAATAGGGGGAAGAGTGAGGGGAAGGAGGTTGGCGAGTAGAGGGAAGGGGAGGACGTGAGAAGACGACGAAGGGAAGAGTGAGAAGGGGAGGACGAGGGGAGACAACAAAGGGGAGGAGGCTGACGGGTGGTGGGGAGGGGAGGAGTGAGGGAGGGAGGTTGACGGGTGGTGGGGAGGGGAGACAACAAAGGGGAGGAGGTTGACGAGTGGTAAGAAGGGGAGGACGAGGGGAGAAAGGTCGAGATAGGATTCTTAAGGGGAGATTTTCATTCAAATTGGTGACATAGCCACACACAAATAATTATGTGTTGGTAGTTAACCCCTTCAGAACCAGGGACTTCATTTCATCATTCTGGCAAGTATTAGACGATTGTATTCAGCTTAGGAAGGACCTCTAGCAATAACAAGGCTTCAACCTATCTCAACCAAACCCTCTCAACTAACACAGATCCTTCCTAAGCTCCATAATATCGTCTGAATATAGCTAGAGTACAATATAACACACGTCGCTGGTACTCTAAAGGCTAACGATTGAGAATGTGTCCATGTTTGAGCGTCAAGAACAATAGTGTTTCCATAAATCATGACAGTTGGCCGGAAGTTGCATTAATGCTTAAGGGGGGATAGATAACTTTTTGGTCGATTTGTTCATTGAATATTTTTGTTTTCTTGTTTCCTCCCTAGGCCTTCATCAAACCTAAACAAACATTCATTAGATCCCCCTTCTAGATTAACTTGTACATTTTTCGGTAGAAAAATGTCACGGTCGAAGGCCGGTTCTTCCAAAACTACAGGCTCACTATCGTTCGCCCCGAAAAAATATCGACACCTAAATAGCACGAAAGGTCTTATTATTGACAAGGAAATGGTGCGGAAGGTCTTACAATCGACAAACTAATGGAGCAAACATGAGGGAGATGTTGATCTAGAAAAGCGATCCATCTCCCCTTAATGCTTAACGACGCTATTCTGCACGTCGGGGGGCCCTCCGTTAATTTACTGGACAATTAATAAATGCCGGAATTTGTAATGCGAGTAACAGGTGGATTGCCATTCCGACACCGCAGTTAATTCAACCTCCAATAAATCAAATTCCTAGTTATTTATACCTTCAGGACCAGGGACGTCCGTTTTATCATATTCTTGCAACTATTGAAGGATTTTATTCAGCTTAGGAAGGACCTCTAGTAATAATAAGGCCTCAAACTATCTCGACCAACTCTTTTAACTACCACAGATCCTTCCCAAGCTGCATAATGTTGTATAAATATTGCTAGAATAATTGATAACGCACGTCGCTCGTACTCAAAGGATTAATTAAACATTCAGTTCATTCAACCCCAGTTAATTCAACCGTAATTAGTTCAACATAGTGTAACCCACCTAGATAAACTCAAATAGACTAGTTAAATATTCATTAAATAATAATTATATTAATTATATTAAATAATAATTAAATATTAATTAAATATTAATTAATTCAGCATCTAGTTCAGTCAACCCCCCTCTATATTCAAATCTCAACTACTTCAACAACCAATTAATGCAACACCAAATTAAGGGGGAGGTAGTCACTTTTTCTGGACCCCTTCTCCCTCATGTTTAGCATATTAGTTTTGACATTTTAAGACGTTCGTTCCGTTAGATTGGCGATTTTGAGACATTTGGCCTCATTTCTTTGACAATATTAAGACCTTTCGTGCCATTTAGATGTCAATTTGTTTTCCCTGCGAGCGATAGCGGTCCTGTAATATTAGAAGGAACCACCCTGTGGTTACAGGTAATGACTAGAGATGATTCAACAAAGCAGGCTGATGCTATACCCTGTTCCAAGTACATTAACCTCTATAACTCACACACGACTAGAGTAATCAAGCAACTATTTATACCACTTGGCAAGGGTAAGCTTTAGTTGTGGAATATTATAGCCCATTTCCTCTAGCCCTTTTTGAGCTACAAAGGTTAGAGTTTACAATTTCTGGTCTACATATTTGAAACAGGGTATAGTAGAGGTGACAGTGCTCGCTCTCTCTCTCTCTCTCTCTCTCTCTCTTGATATGTGTTGCACTTCACTGAGGGACCTTTATTGTGTTATGCACTATCGCTCCTCGTGCCAAAAACCAGTTATGATCATTTTGGACTCGGTCACCTCCACTCCTCGTCTTCATATGTAACAACACCTGTCCATGGGGAGCGGAATACCAATAACTGTCTTGCAGATGTCGCCATGTTGCATAATTTAACCTCTTGAGACTTATGACGCGTTCTAGCAGTCATTTTTGCTATCATTAGACAATATAATGCAGTTTAGGAAGGACCTCTATGAATCTAAGGGGTCATATACAAATCAATTATACAGTTTTGTCCAAAGCAGTGTGACATGTTAATTGTTTTTGTATTTAAATGTACTATAGTTGCGACCTCAGTCCTTGCAATATCAATGTATCAAAGTAAATTTCTTAAAAAAAGGTTAATGTACTGACATTCTCAGCGTACATCCTCAGGGTATATCAATGTATACATTATGTATTTTTCTGAAGTGACGGGGTTGAATAGAACGGGGTTGAGTAACACCTGTAGGATTGCTAGCCTACAGGTGAGTAGGAAGGAGAAAAGAAGAAACAAGCAGCAGAGACGTAATTCCATACCAGTTTCTCATGATGCAGAAGAACAAGAAACAGAGGAGTGCCCAGGTCATTCCCGTTTTATAACTACCAGGAAGACGGGTCACCTAGGTCAGTCACCCCTACTACAAAATGGGAGTTTGGGCCAATCACCATCCAGCTTTCAAACCCTCTCCACCAATTACCAGCCTTCATTGGACCAGCAGCCAGATTTGCAGTACACCGACCAAATGCTCATGCAAGTTCCGCATCAAAGACAAGAGTGCTACCGACATAAGTGGGGATATTAGGATCTACAGTGCAGTACTATTACGGAGAACTCTGGATCAACCCAGGAACATAGTGCAGAACAGAGTTATCCACTGCATCACCAATAACCCTCAATTATAATAAAATCACCAGAGTTGCTATTATGTCCTTCCTAGACTTTGTGACTCCCACCAGAGTATTAAATAAAATACTTTAAATGATTAGGTACCAAATGGTAACTACCATGTATTTTTAAGCTAAGTATTTACTTCACTATTTATGTCACAACGATTCACTATATCCCTTTAACATTGAGTCACTATAAGTTAAAGCTAAGAAAATACTTGAACATAGTCTCAAAGAAATTGTTGAGAAACCAAGCACTTCCACCTCGGTAATGTTTTTAAGTCTGAAAAGTCCGGAGCATCTAACTAAAAGTGGTAACTGCCTCCCCCTCCTCCTCGAGCCTACGAGCCCTGTTGTGTTGCCTCTGACGTCTGGATGTTGGATTCCTGATAGTGAGAAGCAGCTCCCCCTGAAGTCTAGTCCAGGCGAACCTACGCTCTACATCGGCCAGACTTGCTCTCGAACCTCAACACCCCCAAACTCGCCCTAAGTGTCTCTTAGTGTCTTACGTTGTGATTATTGTTGTGAAGGTAAGGTAAAATATGTGAATATTCATTGCTAATTCCTTTGTAGATCTGTGTCCAAGATCTAGTGTTAATCTCTCTTCTAATTTCATATAAAACGTTCTAAGTGTACGTCACATACTTGTGTAACTCAATAACCTAGCTGAATACTCACAGATTTTCCTTGTGTATGTCCATTCTATTTATGTATGTAACAAGTTGAAACTGAAGCGTACACTGTGAATTTATTCCCTTCTAAAGTCTCACTTTTACCTAGAACCTACACTCAACTTCATATCTAATTAAACTCAGTCCCCCATCCTTTAGAAGAACTATTATTGATGATTATCATAATTTAAATCTAATTTCTTCGAGAGAAACCCCTGTTACGCCTTATTTGTCTTGTGTTAACTGTATAATCTATGAATAACGAATTGGTTTATTCTATTATGAAATAGATAATTTTGATCCATCTCGTCTAGGAATTCTAGTTTCGTGTAGATCTATTGTCTAATTATTTCACCAACTCAAATACAACGCCAATTTGTTCTGTATTCCATATAGGAATCTGTTAACCAGTTCAGATCTCCTTCATATCTTATCAGGTATTCCCATCTAAGTGCAACTTCGTCGTGTACGCCATATTTCACTTGTAGTATTATTATAACTACTCGTACACGCTAATTTGTTTATGCGTTCTCTAATCTTCTGTAATCAATCTATTGCCTGATTCAGTTAGGTTACATTCAACCTTTGAGTATTCTTCAGTAGATCATTAAATCTGAATTCCTCGACCCTTGAGATTATAATTGCATATAAGAAATAATTAATTGTATGTTCAAGATATAAATGTTCTCATAATAATCTAAGTACACCGTTAATTGTAAACACAATTTAACTCCCTCTCCTTTTAATTTCAATATATTCCTCCCGTTATTCAGAATAATATCGCACTAACCGCAAATACTATTTTGATCATCGCAGTATAACGAATGACCTGAGTGACCTACCTGGCCAGAATTATCTGCGCGCTATTGCCCTTTAATTTACCCATACGCTTCTCGACACCCGTGAGCGAGCGTTCACACCGGAGGTTTTCGTACGTTTGTTTCCCTTTTTGTTCCGTCCCAGTCTATATACGCGTACTTAGCGATTTCGTTCACCCTGTCAGAAACTTATTCAGAATACTTCACAGTAGATACTCAACTCTCATATATATTATTATCAAGGGTTTTATCTATGTGTATGTTTGTCTGTTTATAATTGCACACTCCCAGTATAATACTATCTCTTGATTCACGCTCATTGTATGTTATTAATAGACCTTGGTGTGTGATAAATGTTGTTAATTGTTTACTTGCTATTCTTTATAGTAGCTAATTAAATATCCACTAACACTCTAGGCCTAATTATATGCGTGAATTGCCTATAATTTGTTTATGTCAAATTATACATACTCGCTTACTATTCCCCAATAATAGTTAAGAGTATACTGATCTATCTATACGCCATTGAATAAATAAGAGTGTAGAAATTACATGTGTGTATTTATTGTGTTCATATTAACCTGATTGAGTACCTAAATTGTGAATAAGAACGTGTTCGACGTGTTCCTGTTGAGAATATATTGAGTCTAAAAGTCCATAGTTGGATTTGAGTAAAGACCAAAACCCAGATAAGTTGTATTACAACCCGGCATAACATTTTTTTTCATCTTATTAAATAGTATATCTATGAACAAAATAATTGAGGTAACATGTAGTGTATTACCTCTCTCTCTCTCTCTCTCTCTCTCTCTCTCTCTCTCTCTCTCTCTCTCTCTCTCTCTCTCTCTCTCTCTCTCTCTCTCTCTCTCTCTCTCTCTTTTTTTTTTTTTTTTTTTTTTTTTTTTTTTTTTTTAGGGGGGGTCTACTCAAACTCTGGTCTTCCCCTTACACTCTCACTACAATTGGTCGTGTTATTCCATTGTCTCCCCACCCTTCCCTTCCTATCAACCAACACAACAACAACTCCAGTACTGACATGGGATTGTTCCAGTATATTCCTCTACTCTCCCCATCACCATTACATTGCCTTTTATCCCCATATACTGCACGGCGGTATTACTATCCTATGTAACCCCTTCTGTAACGGCGACGTCGTTTTAACTATATTCTGGCAATTATTAGACGATTATAATCAGTTTAAACAGTTTCCAGCAATTTACAGGCTACGAATGATGTCACTTAACCCTTTATAATACCTCAGATCCTTCCTAAACAGCACAAAATCGCCTAAATATAGCAAAGATCAAATTAAAAACCTCGTCGCCGGTACAGAAGGGGTTAACCCCTTGAGGATTATGACGCTTTACAACAATTGATTCTGGCTGTCAATATACAATTGATTCTGGCTGTCAATATACAATTGATTCTGGCTGTCAATATACAATTGATTCTGGCTGTCAATATACAATTAATTCTGGCTGTCAATATACAATTGATTCTGGCTGTCAATATACAATTGATTCTGGCTGTCAATATACAATTGATTCTGGCTGTCAATATACAATTGATTCTGGCTGTCAATATACAATTAATTCTGGCTGTCAACATACAATTGATTCTGGCTCTCAATATACAATTGATTCTGGCTGTCAATATACAATTGATTCTGGCTGTCAATATACAATTGATTCTGGCTGTCAATATACAATTGATTCTGGCTGTCAATATACAATTGATTCTGGCTGTCAATATACAATTGATTCTGGCTGTCAATATACAATTGATTCTGGCTGTCAATATACAATTGATTCTGGCTGTCAATATACAATTTTAATCAATTTCGGAAGCCTCTTTAAGAATCAAACTCGCCTATCTCGATCATCCCTCTTGACTCACACAATACCTTCCTAAGCTGAATAAAATTGTCTAATAATAGCAAGAATATACTGTCAAACTGCGTCATAATCCTCTAGGGGTTAGGGGTAAAATAGCTATATATCTAATTCAATTAGGCTTGGCACTGAGATAACAAACACTAGACTTTCTTTCATAGAGTAGTACTACCGGTATCCGTTTCTTTTCCAGGCGTCAGTATTTTGGCTATTCCTTTCTTCTGTCCCCCGTAAAAAAAAAAAAAAAAAAAAAAAAACATATATACACACACACACACACACACACACACACATACGTCCGAACCATTTCTGCAGTCTCATCTACTTTATACAGTGTTGTCTACTGCAGGTGCCATGTATGTCTAATGTATTAATTGATAAGTTTGGTATATTTCTTCTAATTTGGTATACTAATGTGGTTCTCATGTCATCTGACATTCTCACACCTCGCTGGATTACCCGAATATCCTTGCTTAATATGTACAATTGCCCACATCAGTTCTGTTCCTCTCCGTGATCTTATACATGAACATATAATGCGCATGGCTGAATTACGAGGGTAGTTTCATATGCAGTGGTTAACTCGTCTAACTATTTAACTGAAAGATAACTGAATGGAACGGAAGAGCGAGAGAGTAATACAGTTTATAAGGGCCTCCAGCAATTAACAGGCATCGAACTATCTCACTTAACCCCATTTGCTATCACGGATCCTTCTTAAACTGCATAAAACCGTATACATACAGCAAGAATAACATGAACAAGACGTCGCCGGTACAGAAGGAAGTTAACACACTAACATCCCTCGACATCAATTATTTCAGCCAGACTGGAAACCCACCAGGACTTTGGTTGAAGGTAACGGACAGGTAAAGGGAAGAAGTGAAGGATGAATAATAGATGATGGAGAAGAAAAGAGTTGTGGATATGGTTGTAAAGAGAGATGGATAGATGGAGAGGTTGTGGGATGTAGAAGAGGTTGTTAATTAGGCAAATCAATTGTTAATGGGGAAAATAATTGATGGGGAAGAAAAGGGTTGTAGAAAGAGAGGTACAGAGAGATGGATATATGGAGAGGGTGTGGGATAGAAAAGAGGTTATTAAAAAGGTAAATAAGTTGTTAATGGGGAAAATAATTAATGGGGAATACAAGGGTTGTGGAAAGAGAGGTACAGAGAGATGGATAGGTTGTGAGATGGAGAAGAGGTTAAAAGGTAAATATATATTGTTAACCCCTTCTGTACCGGCGACGTCTTGTTAACTTTATTCTTGTTACGATTAGACGACTTTATTCAGCTTAAAAATGGGCCTCCAGCAATTTACAGGCTTCGAACTATCTCACTTAACCCTTTTTTACTACGGTACCACAGATCTTTCTTAAACTGCACAAAATCCCGTAAATATAGCGAGAATAAAATGAAAAAGACGTTGCCGGTAAAGAAAGGGGTTAATTGAAGAACACAAAACGAGATACAAAAGAGGGAGAATGAAAATAATAAGGATAGGAAGTATTGTAGGGATTGGACTGGGGGATGTACGAAGATGTGTGAGGAAGTACTGTAGGGATTGGACTGGGGGATGTACGAAGATGTGTGAGGAAGTACTGTAGGGATTGGACTGGGGGATGTACGAAGGTGTGTGAGGAAGTACTGTAGGGATTGGACTGGGGGATGTACGAAGATGTGTGAGGAAGTACTGTAGGGATTGGACTGGGGGATCTACGAAGATGTGTGAGGAAGTACTGTAGGGATTGGACTGGGGGATGTACGAAGATGTGTGAGGAAGTACTGTAGTGATTGGACTGGGGGATGTACGAAGGTGTGTGAGGAAGTACTGTAGGGATTGGACTGGGGGATGTACGAAGATGTGTGAGGAAGTACTGTAGGGATTGGACTGGGGGATGTACGAAGATGTGTGAGGAAGTACTGTAGGGATTGGACTGGGGGATGTACGAAGATGTGTGAGGAAGTACTGTAGGGATTGGACTGGGGGATGTACGAAGATGTGTGAGGAAGTACTGTAGGGATTGGACTGGGGGATGTACGAAGATGTGTGAGGAAGTACTGTAGGGATTGGACTGGGGGATGTACGAAGATATGTGAGGAAGTACTGTAGGGATTGGACTGGGGGATGTACGAAGATGTGTGAGGAAGTACTGTAGGGATTGGACTGGGGGATGTACGAAGATGTGTGAGGAAGTACTGTAGGGATTGGACTGGGGGATGTACGAAGATGTGTGAGGAAGTACTGTAGGGATTGGACTGGGGGATGTACAAATATGTGTGAGGAAGTACTGTAGGGATTGGACTGAGAGATGTACGAAGATGTGTGAGGAAGTACTGTAGGGATTGGACTGGGGGATGTACAAAGATGTGTGAGGAAGTACTGTAGGGATTGGACTGGGGGATGTACGAAGATGTGTGAGGAAGTACTGTGGGGATTGGACTGGGGGATGTACGAAAATGTGTGAGGAAGTACTGTAGGGATTGGACTGGGGGATGTACGAAGATGTGTGAGGAAGTACTGTAGGGATTGGACTGGGGGATGTACGAAGATGTGTGAGGAAGTACTGTAGGGATTGGACTGGGGGATGTACGAAGATGTGTGAGGAAGTACTGTAGGGATTGGACTGGGGGATGTACGAAGATGTGTGAGGAAGTACTGTAGGGATTGGACTGAGGTATGTACGAAGATGTGTGAGGAACAGTAGTCTAGGAGATGGAGAGATAATGATAAGGGCGATGAAATAGAAAGTGGGAAAATGGAAATGATTGAGGATGGAGTAATAGAGGGATAAATGTATGATGAAGAGGATGGAATGATAGAAGAATAGAGACGTGGAGATGTGATGAAACGGCTAATGCAATAGAAAGTGGGAAGAATGGATGGAATGATGGATGATGGAGAGATAGAGGGACAAATGTATGGTGAAGAGGATGGAAGGATAGATGGATACAGTCGTGGAGAGATGATTAAAAGGAATAGAAAGTGGGAAGAAGGAAAATTATGGAGAATGGATTGCTGGAGGAACAAATGTATGGTGATGGGAATGGACGGATAGATGGATAGATACGTGGGAGGAAGAAAGGTTGGAATGGTACAGTCATGATTGACTGAATGTGGACACGGAAGAGTCGGAAGATAACTTGAAAGAGAGAGAGAGAGAGAGACCGAGAATGGTAATCCCAAATACATGTATGCAAGCTATAACTGGTTAAACTCTGTGTACATAAATGTTTAATATACAAATGAAAATAATTATAATTACACACATTACGGATGTTAATTACACCCGTGATGAGCATTCAAAGAGACATTACTGCAGGTCTAATTACCTGCCAACATGATGATAATTCCCATTAAATTAGTCCCAAAATTTAATAACATCAACAAGCAAATTACCGGTACCTAACGTCCTTTACATTTACCAAGTAATTAAGGGGGGTGACCTGCCTTTTCTCTCTTTCTTTGACTTGTATTCATTCGGCCCCATTCAACCTACTGTTTTAAAATGTTTATACCCATTCAGGTGTCGATTTATTCCTGGCGAGTGATAGCGAGTCAGAATTGTATGGAGAAATCCGGCTTCGCCGGATACATTTTTCTATCGAAAAATTTACACATTTAGCCTGCTGTCAATTTGTGTTTAAATAATATGCTAGTTCGTTACTACTCGCCAGGATAATATCGACACCTGGATGGGGAAAAACGTCTTAAAACAGTGGGTTGAATGGGGCAGAATGGGTAAAACCTAGAGAGAGAGAGGGAGAGATAGAGAAAAACACGAGGTGGTCCCCCTTAATGACAGTATTTTGTTGACGCATATAGCAAGATATAAGTATACTATTCCAATTCATAACTACTAAGAAAAGGAATTGGTAGTTAACCCCTTCAGCACGATGACTCCTTTATTATGGCTAGAACTAGACGATTATATGCAGTGTATAATGGGCCCGAGTTATTCAGAGGGTTTATTGAGATCGTATTTACCCCTTTGACTCCTAGAGGTAGATTATAAACTAAAGAATATCGTCTAATGGTAACCAGATTACGATGAAACTACGTCATCGTGCTGAAGGGTTTAAATATACAAGAGAACGAAAAATGGACATATATACACTGACCGCACAGAAATTACGAAATATACACGAGAGTCGGGACCAAATCCAAAGAGATACAGCAGAAACCCACACAGAAATATACTGTGGAAGAACAAAAAACACAGCCAAAATATATCTCTCTTCCCTTCCTCTAATGAATCCTTTCCATATGTTGTAATGGTTAGAGCGTGTAAGTTCTGTATCAGATATCCTAGGTTCGAATCCGGGGAGAATCACATGCTATCATTAATTATATTTGGGGTTTATTGGTGTTAAGAACGATTTCAGATATAATATGTAACCATACACTAATACCGTACAACAAAATGGTCCAACTCCATCTCAAAATATGTATATATTGTTTCTTTCTCTTCTTTGTCAATTGGTTTCGGCCCGGGCTCTTTCTTTGAGACCTTACGCACGAATACAATCGTCGGAAGAAAAAAAAATCATCCGGTCCTGTGTAGGGAAAAGACGTTTTCCATGTGGGGTCTGCAGCAACAAATTAAATAATGTATATATGTATTATACTCTGGCACCTTCCCCAGTTTTCATATATACTGTATATATGTTGTTTGTCTATAGCTAAACAAACACGACGAGAGTAATCAAGCTAATATTTCTACGATTTAGGGAGCGTCACCCAGAGAATAAGTGTGAACATTGACAGTCCATTTGCTGTATCCCTTTTTGAGTTACAGAGGTTAAGAGTCGCAATTTGTAACCGACCTATAATGAATGGAGTATAGTATCAAAGCTAAACATTATTATTAGTCCTCATAACATTTGTGTAAGTGGTAAGAATATGTAAGTTCAAATTCAGATGGATATACTCACCATAATATGAGTATATGATATTATGAGCCTACAGAGAATATTATAACAGGGTAACCCGAATTACAAGCTTCAGAACCAGCAATTAAAGTGCGGTGACGTATTCTCTCTCTCTCTCTCTCTCTCTGTGCGTATGTGTGTGTGTGTGTGTTCATACTTGACTACAAATGCGTAAGCTGGGTAAAAAGAGGGTAAATTCTGGCGGTAATACAGTAGGTGTTTTCTAATTGCAAGCACAGTTAGAAGTGCATTATCCGAGTGAGAAGCGCGTGGGGAAAAAACAAATAAATAAATAAATATAAAAGTGAAATTAAGGGGGAAGTAGTTACATTTTTCTGGACTGCCTCCTTCTCCCTCCTGTTCAGCCTCAATAGTTTTAAGAATTTATGACGTTCGTTTCATTAGTTTGAGGATTTTGAGACCTGTCGCCCATATTTTGTTTGTCAATAGTAAGACGTTTCGTGGCATTTAGGTGTCGATTTTTCATGGCTATCTATAGCGAGCCTGCAATTAGGAGGAACCAATTAATTTAATTTACAAGCAACATAACCTACCATTTACATTTAGTTCTTCCACATTTACTCTCTCTCTCTCTCTCTACCATTTCCTTTTCTGTTCTCGCTCTCGCCTTTCTGATCATGTGTTTCACTGTCTTCTGTTTCTTCTTGTACTCCTCCCAGGCTTCATTGTACTCTTGCCTCTCGTTCTCACTGTTGTCTTTGTTCTTCCTCAGTCTTCTACACTTCCTGTTACATTCCTTCCTCTCTTTTCTTGCATTATCTATCTCATCACTCCATCACCTTTTCCGCACTCTTTTGCTTCTGCCTTTCTTCATTCTTCCTACCCGTTGTACGGCCACTCGTCTTACAGTTTTAACTAGCAGTTCATTCAGTTCCTCTACACTCTCCTCGCTTCTCCATGTCGCTTGCTCCAGGTCCTCCCTGAATAGTACTCAATCTGCGCTCTTGAGCTTCCACCCTGCTCCTTGGTCCCTAAGGACCTCAACCCATCACATTGTGGTCACTCATTATGTCTACTTTTCGCTCCTCGTCCACCCACACATACTGAACATGCTTTCTTGCTCTCTCATTCACCAGGATATAGTCAATTGCTGACTCACCCCATCTTCCACTCCATGTTACTCTACCCTCAGCTATCGTTTGGTTCAGAATGTCCATACTGCTCTCCTCGGCAAAGTCTAGTAGTAGCTGGCCATTGTTATTTATCACCTCGCCTAGGATACCAATATGGCCATTCAAGTCTCCCATCAATGTCCTCCACGGACATTAGTTCCAGGGCAATAATTCCCTTTCCAATGTTCCCTTACCCACTCTAAACCACTGTTTGGACACTTGATCCTCAGTGTTTTGGAGGACAAGCAACCTAGAAGGGTCACTAGACCTGTTGTTGCTTGATTTCCTTTGTACTCCTTTGTACCTGTTCTTCCATCCTTTCATGTATTTGTGCTTTCACCACACCATATTTCCTATCAATGTCCTGTCTTGCACTCGGGCCTTCCACCGTCATGTAGCGTAGCGCACTACTAGTAGAATCCTCTCGTTCTGTCCTCTCACTCTGTAGCTCAGGTTCCACGCCATGATATCCTCACTCATTTCCGAGTCACCAACATTTACCTCTTCCGTATCAACATCCAACCCGTTTTCCACTATTATTCCCACCCCTCCACTCCACCTTTCTTTTTTCCACTTAAGCCATCATCACACATACCGGTACACGAGTCGTCGGTGCCCGAGTCCAACACGAGTGAACGATGGGTGACACTCTTCGTGACTCTGGCAAGAACTAGCCCGAGTAGGTCACTGTTTCCGATTCACCAAGAGTCAACAAGAGTCAGTACGTGTTCATCCAAGAGTCAGTACCAGTCAGGGAGAGTCAACAAGAGTCATGAAGAGTGTAACACGAACCAACACGAGTTGAGGAAATTTGAAGTAAAAAAACGTCAAATTCCAGGGTACGAAAACGAAGAGTCGGTACGAGTCAACATGAGTGTAGCAAGAGTCAACAAGAGTGTAACAAGAGCCAACAAGAGTGTAACAAGAGTCACAAAGAGTGCTGTCATCTGTGGGGTGTCATCGGACAATGTACACCTGGATACCACAGTTAGCCCAGGTGGGTATGAGCCGGAGATTTGTAGTGGATCCTTTCTGGACGGCAGCCCACTCTATCACGGGGTCACACACACACAGGAACACATGTTTCGAACCAAAGAGGCTTGACTCTCAGCGTATCATGCATGATAGTTTTTTTACTCTTTTAATGTTATGGAATCATTAAAAGTATTAATGACAATATGTATTGTTTATTGAATTGTATTTCCTCCAACATTGACATTCAACAGGGACACGAATGAGTAACCCCATACGTTTTATGAAATTAAGAATCAAACGAGACTCTTCCGAATCACCCAGTTATTGCATAAGGTTTCAGATGTGTGTGTGTGTGTGTCATCTTTCTAACATTACGGCGTGCATTTGTCTAACTCTAGCATAGATATTCTACAAGCGCGATTAACCTGGGTTCAAACCATACAGGATAGGACAGTCCATGCGTATATATACTTACTCAGATGATTAGAAAGAATGTAATACTATAAAATCGGCCTTTTGTGGCGTGGAGAAGCATAATTTTCGGCCACTATGCTCAGATTGACATGGATAAACGGTATATTAATAATGTTTTTAATCGTAATGACTACAGATGACTTCTAACATACACACACACACTCACACACACACAGAAAACCATTGTATTCATTGGGTGGTTTGGTAGTGTTTCGTCTGAATCTTAATGTCTTAAAATCTATGGGGCAATATTTTCGTGATCCGCAGCAAATTTCCGGTTCATAACCACCTGGGCTACTTTCTGTGGTAGGCCTATCCGGGTGTACCGGCATATACTGTATTTATGTATGTGTGTATGTATGTATATATTCATGCACACCCCGTAGCTGGGGGTGGCCAATTCGAGACAGAACGAACAGAAACAACATTTAAATTTCCAATGTTTATGGTTTGGTACCACTTTCGCGTTCCCTCACCCCTTTCTGTCTCGTCTAGTAGATGAAATTTACAAGGGAAGGATGATTCCTAGCCTACTGTCCCAAGAAGGAAAAGTAGGACAGTAAAATAGACAGATAGAAAATAGTAAGTAAAAGTATATACGGTAGTACAAATACATATATATAGCGGTCTCTGTTTTCTAAAGGGTCACCGAAGTTACGATGTTTTCGATCTGTTTTCTAAAGGGTCTTTGCAATTTCGATGTTTTCATATGGTTAAATATGGTTTAATATTATATTTTGAAGAAGTTTGATCACAAGCGAGTCACGAAGAGTTATGCAGAGTTCAACAAGAGTCAAGACAAGTCACGAAAAGTCAACAAGAGTCAACACGTGTTGATAGGAGTCTACACGTATGTCCTTCGGAGTTCGGACTTCGTGACGGGGACAAGAAATTTCATGCAGGTTTGAAATTTCTAGGCCACGTCACGAGTACCCAGGACACACCCCGATACCAACAGTACTCACACGAGGGTAACACGAGTCACAAAGAGTATGCCAGAGTCATTGCCAAATATGGAAATTTCATCACTCGTGTTGGACTCGGGCACCGCTCGAGACTCATGTATGTGTGATGATGGCTTTATACTCCCTCCTTTCCCAATAATTGTGTACGTTTCGGTACATATTTCGCTCCTTTCCCGCAGTTGCCTCTCCGTTATCCCCACTATATCCATATTCCATTCGCGTAGCTCCTTACACATATCTTCCAGTTTTCCCACTCCCCATCCGTATACGTTTATGCATCCGAATCTTACGCATTTTCCGCAGCTGGGAGTAAATCAGTTACTGGTACTATTCCCTGGGTTCTCGGAGTTGGGTCCTGCCTCCTCCCCACCAACCGCTCCCTCTTCCACCCTGTTTTCAACCCCATTTCCCTCCCCAGCTTCTGCTACAACTTCACTTATACCGACCGCTCCCTCTTCCACCCTGTGATCGTCCCCATTTCCCACCCCAGCTTCTGCTGCACCTTCTCTCATGCGCCTCCTATTGCGCTGCCTTTGCAAAACCTCAGTTGCATGGACCCACTCTAACATTCGTTTGCCATACCGGCGGTTCCCGTCCGTGTTCAGTGTTCAGGTGTATCGTATTTTTCACAAACATGTCTCCCGTCAGATCGCTGTCTAGATCCATGAAACTTACCCCGATGTCTTTTTTCTTGAAGTATTCTAGCTTCAGTTTTCCCATCTCTTCCCCTATCTATCTATCTATCTATATGCTCAGGCCCAATCCCCATTTTGGGGGTAGCCGACTCAAGACAGAGCAAGAACAGGGAAAACACAAAAACAACATAAAACAAAAAAGAAACACAGATAAAAAACACAAACTCACACACATCCAGGTCACCCAGGAGAAGACCCAGAGACCAGGGTTACCAAGGTCGCTCCAGCACTCCCCCGGCCCCTGACCACCCGGAGAGGTTCCGATCTCGGCAGGCAGACATGCAGCGGAGCCAAAGCCACAAGCCCTCCCACCACACTTCCAGGCACACCCTTCATATTAATCGTCCCCCCGGGCCAGGCGCCTGATGGACTATTATCTAGTCGAACTTGCGCCCGACCCTTTACTCCAAATGACCACGTGTTCACTCAACTATTCACAAGCATTCTCCATTCACTCCTGTCCACCACCACTTCCCCTGCCTGATCTATAGTCATTCCTCTATCATCCAAAGCCTTTCTTACACAGTCTCTCCATCTCAATGGGGGTCTTCCTGCTCTTCTATCTCCCCTTGTACCTGACTCACATATTCTCTTTGTAAGCCTTTCATCTCCCATTCGTTCAACATGACCATACCAGCTCAGCACCCTTCTGTCCACTCTGGCTGACAAATGTTCCTGCTGCCCCACTCTCCTACGTATCTCTTCATTCCTCAATCTGTCTCTACGAGTAACTCCACACATACTCCTCAAGCAGCTCATCTCCATCACATCCAGCCCTCTTTTCTCCTTTTTCTTCAGAGCCCATGTCTCAGCCCCATACATCACTGTTGGCACAACAATTCCTTGATACAGTGCACTTCTTACTTTCACTCCGAAATTTCTCGTCTTCCACATACTTCCCATTGCTCCGAAAACCTTCCTTCCTTCACACACTCTCTGTTTTACCTCCACTTCCATACCTCCACTCCTGCTTATCGTTCCTCCTAGATATTTAAAACACTCTACTTGTTCCAATATTTCCCCATCCAGCCTCACATCTAGATTCACCCTATGCTGTCCCCTATTACACACCATTACTTTACTTTTATTGACGTTCACCTTCAGTTTCCTCCTTCCACAAACCACACCAAACTCTTTGACTACCCGCTGCAGTTTCTCATCAGAATCCGCCACCAATGCTGTGTCATCAGCGAACAGCAACTGATTCAACTCCCAATCTCTACCATTCTTTCCTACTAAACCCAATCCTTTTCCCATAGTTCTCCTTTTCACCTCCCTCACCACACCATCCATAAACATATTAAACAGCCATGGTGACATTACACAACCCTGTCGCAAACCTACCTACCTCTTCCCCTAGCTTTCTATTTAACTATCTTCTGTGTAGCTCATAAGTCATGCTCTCTGTAGGTCTCCTAACTATTCCCTGAACCCCCACCCGCAGTTTCATCTTGTTTTCTTTTATTCTATTTACCCCTTCAATGATATATTTAACTGTCTCCTCAGCACTGTTTTCTGCTAGGCCATTTCCACTTGCCTGAATGATCAGGAGCCCTTCTTCAAGTGCTTCCCCACATTCTATTGCCTCTTTCACTCCCTTCCCTTCTAGGCACATGCTCTTACTACCCTCTGCCTCTAACTTTACATGGTGATGGACTTTACTTATAATATAATCTCCTACTACAACCGTTGCTGTCCTCTTTATCCTTGGGCCGTTTTCATGTCCCTGATTTATCTTTGGCCTGGCCCCATTTCGTTGTCTTGCTTGCCCCTCAGGCCTCCCTGTCGAACTACCCCCACCCTGGATCCCCTCTATAGGATTTGTTTTCTGAATAAGCCTAGGCCTATTCTGGTTGGGCCTGGCCGTACCCTCCTCATTTTGGTTTTAATTTCTTCTATGGCCTTTCACGGGTCTAGGCCTGTCCTTTTCTATATGTTCTCCCTCTTGACTAGTTAGTTCTACACTCGTTTTCGCCGTTTGTGTTTGTTTACACAGAGCCAACACCCGTGTCAGCTCGCCCAGTCTCTTTTTTTTTGGTCTACGTTTTCCTTCATTACGCTATCTATACCTGTTTTTAGGTCCTTGTTTCCCTTTTCGAGACAGTCTCTACATAGTAAGGTTCTATCGTTTATTTGTGCCTCTGTCTGACCATCTACCCCAGTAGGTCCACAGGTAGCCAGGACTCGCACTTGGAACACTCTACCATGACGCCCGATTTCGCTGTTCTAACACCTCGCTTAGGGGGCATCCTGGACAGAAATGTTGGAATATTTTCAGATCTAGTGGTCACCTAGGTACTCCACCGCACTTGCAGCAACACACAGCTCAATCAATCCCTCAAGAAAGTATCCCTTTCTATTAGCACTCACGACCGTCAACACGTGCGCCTCTCACCACCTCCAACTCCGTCCCACGCCGACTGACACACACGCACATAGACACATAGGCAGTCTTTGTAACACAGTTCTATAATTTCTACCAACTACAGAGTCCGATGTTCTAAGCTAGTAAATTCATTACAGACATGCACTTACCAAGTTGGATGAGCCCCAGGTAATAGGATTATACCGGTAATTACGACATATGAACCTCGAGCGCTTGAAATACATATTATAGTAAGCCAGGCTTGATATTACTGCAATTTTAGTGTAGCTTGTCATTACTCGGCCTATTTACTGAAAGGGGGATGGACGAATTAATGCACTTATTTATTATTTGTTATTTATTATCTATTTAGTTGGCTCACTAGTTACATTATACGTTTTTCACCCGATAAGTGGTATTGTTATATACATATTTATATGTTGTCCGCTCTGTGATAATGGTGGTTACTGTGAGGGGAGCAGATCTAGAGGTATTTACTTCGATATAGAGGCAAATTTTTACATCTAGCGACATGAATGCTTGCTATGTTCTGTAGATTCAAGCCATGTTGAAGATATATTGCAGAAATTGGGTGGTTATTCTAGCTATTTTCGGCATTTATTTACTTAATGCTAGCGATATTCTGTAGATTCGAGCCATTTTAGAGATATTGCCGAAATTGTGCCGCTATTCGAGACATTTTGGGCATTTGATTTACTATCTAGCGGACTTGATTTGGTAACCCTGGAGAGGAGTGAGGGGAGCAGTTCAGTGTGGGGGAGTATGGGGGGAGGGGGGGGTTATATGGAGGGGGGATAATAGCTGTGAACTACTGTGTCAGGAAATCACATTGTTTTCCTTAAGGGGGAGGTACTCGCTTTTTCTGGACCTCTTCTGCCTCGTGTTTAGCATTTTAGTTTTGAGATTTTAAGACGTTTGCCCCATTAGTTTGTCGATTTTAAGACCTTTAGCTCCATTTCGTTATCAATAAACATTAAGACCTATCCTTACCTTTAGATATCTTTAGATGTGTTCGCCGCTCTTCTAGCGGCACCAAGGAGCGCGACGCCCCTCGTTATGGGTGGTGATTTGGTGCAGTAGACTGTTTGAAGCGACAGCTCGCTCCCTTGCGAGGATGGGCTCGTCTGGCACTTTTTGCAGTTCGAAATCTAGGGCTCTCTTGAAGTTGTCTAACGAGATGTCCCTCATGTCTCTTACTCGCCGTGGGAGTTTGTTGAAGAGACGTGGGCCTCTGTGTGATAACCAGCCCTCTCGCAGAGAGCCCATAGCACCCCTGTTATTCATTCGGGGGATTTCGCATTCCCAGCCTCTCCTATCACTGAATTTCATGACTATCGGAGTATGTAGGTTTGGTACTAAACCCTCTGCGATTTTCCACGTGTATATTATTAGGTAACGTTCGTGCCACTTAGATGTCGATTTTTTTCCTGGCGAGCGATGTCGATTTTTTTCCCGGACCAAAAAACTTAAAAATATATATTGAGGGAGGGTCTAGGCCCTAGGGGGTGTTTTCCTAAGTTTGATGGAGATCTAGCGAGGAAATTACAAATTAAATGAATACATTAATTAACAGACAAAAAATACAGCCACTAGCCCCTTAAACAGTTGACGTTAGCAGCATATCTCAAAACAGTTATCTACACACTGAGATGAGATGTAGTGACTATATTTGTGTTCATCCATATATAATGTAAGTTATTGTTAACCTTTTGGGGACGGGAGTATTTTTGAGATAGTGACATTTACCGTTCTCATAGGTCTAAATGTTGTTTATCCCCTTTTGATACTGTTGGAAACTAAGTAATTTGGTATTCATGTGATTTGTGCGTGTGTGGGGAGGGGTGATTTTAACTATTTATCTTCTGTTTATCGGGAGTCCTAGTCGGTTACTAAAATGCTAACCTATTATATAATCTAGTTTATATTAATTTCACTCCAAACACCAAACACCTCCCAACGATATTAGTGAAAGCATGTGATCCTACCGGGATTTGAACCCGGGTTACCACATACAGATCTTAAACACTCTAACCATTACACCACCAAGACAGTTATAAGTACAGCACATGAACACGATTCATATCCATTTATCGAATACTGGATATTTATCGAATCATGCACTGCACCCAACTGTACTATGCATAGTATAATGCTTAGGTGAAAGGAAAACAATATTCATGGGGCACAGATCACATAGACCGACCTCGCTACGAAATATGCTTGAACCTATTGACAATCTATTACATAAGGATAAAACATTTTAGATGTTTACTTATATTTTGTGTTTAAAGCGAAGAAGGGAACCGGTAACAAGAAGAACTGGGTCAGGAAGAATTTATTAGGTCAACTTCATCCAGCCCCCCAAAGAATGAGCAGTGGAGAAAACCATATATCAAGATCAACAACTGACTGACCTCCCACACCACCACCACGTCTGAGGAGACTATATTGGTGGTGATTGATGGCACACGCTTCAACCCCCCCCCCCCCCCCCTCCACCACCACCACCCCCTCTTTCTCACACTTACTCTCTTACTCTCTCACACACATTCTCTCCATCTCTCTCACACACACATTATCTCTCCCTCTCTCTCTCTCTCTCTCTCTCTCTCTCTCTCTCTCTCTCTCTCTCTCTCTCTCTCTCTCTCTCTCACGCATACACGCACTGACATTAACTTTCTTGATAATTACATATAAGGCATATATAAAACCCCGTATATCTAATTACATTACAGTATATTTTTGAGATATATTAATATATTTATATAGTGGGTGAACACCAGAACAAACACAAATTGTTTAGTCTCATATCATAAATTGACTAGGCCTATGACAAATGCAAACGACTCAATTATGTAAACTAGGGAATAAACTATATAGAACATATTTCACAATGGAAACACTTATGTACTATATGTCTTTTCTAAATGTCCTTATAATGAACACTTCTGAACAACTGTCGAATTATTCCAACCCTAGTATCATAGCACTTTTCTAAATAAGTGTTACATTAATAATAATAACAAAAAAGTAAAAACACTTACATGAGAACTCTGTATATTTTCTTGAAAATTATTACAGAAATGAAAAGACATGCACCCTCGGTTCCCAACGTCCTCTGCCAGCGTTAATTAAAATTCTGCTAAACAGAAACTAATCTGCACTTCCCTTAATTAAGGGAAGATGGGCCGTTTTTCTGGTTCCCCTTTTCCCTCGTGTTTAGCCTTATTTGTTTTGAGATTTTTAGACGTTCGGTCCATTAGTTTGGAGATTTTAACACCTTTCGTCCCATTTCGTTGTCAATTTCAAGACGTTTCGTGCCATTTAGGTGTCAACTTTTTTCCTGGCGAGCGATAGCGAGCCTGTCATTAATTTGTAAGACGAACCAACCTTCGGCCGAGACATTTTTCTACCGAAAAAATTTACAAAATTATTCTGAGGGGGTCTGGGATTTTTTTTTTTTTTTTTAGCTTGATGGAGGTCTAGGGAGGAAACTAAAAAAAATTGTAGAACGATAAGTAAACAAGCAAATAAATACGTCCATCCGCCCTTAGAATCATCATAAAGTATATTGAAGGGAAGATACATTACTATTTTATTTTAGTATTACTATTAAGATTTAGTAGCCGTTTTTTCTTTGCTTAGGTACTTTTTCCAGGTGGGGGTCGCAAGCCCACCGACCCAACCTCTTTAGTCACCTCTTACGACACGACACGCAGAAGGCACGTGGGGCATATTCTATTCCCTTACCCCCAGGGGCGGTTCGTTCGTGGCCACACCTTCGGGGATCACGGCATCAGGCAATAGATAGATAGATAGATTTAGTAGCCTACTATGTTTTTACTATTTACATTTTATGATAGATTTTGCATTTTGGGGGGTGGCTACTAACCCCATCACCATGCCCAAAACCGGTTTTTGTTTGCTGTGCACACGTCATGGGGTCTGGAGTATGGGTTAAAGTGCGGGATGATCAGTTGGAGAAGTGCTCTGGTAGCGAAAGGACCTCCCAGCTTCGTCTCTCTACTTGTTTGGGTGGCTTAGGGGCCTTGGGGTTCCTTTCTACCCCGCATTATTATTAAAAGGTAGGTAAGCTAATTGCAAAATGGAATATTTTACGTTTGAGCATATTGTTACTTTGCTATTGTTCCGTTTCATGTCTGATTGTTCTGATATTGTTGGCATATACATTGTCTAGTTTTAGAATGGTAAACGAACGATATTGGTGCACATTTACTATTTATTTTATGTTTTTCTATATTTCGATTTTCTCGATTTTTAGCCTACTTTGGATAATTTTACATACCATTTTGTTGTGATTGTGCTATTGCTCAGATTTATGCCAGAGTGTTATGAAATTGTACAATAATAAATTCCCCAACCTGTGAGGGGTGGAATAGCAAAATAGGTACATATATACTATATAAAGATACATGAAAAGGTAAATACCTTAGAGTCTAAAAATACC